>JASAMY010002674.1:0-199467 GCA_030248085.1 Paralinhomoeus sp. GSCO2_6
CTCCAATAGTGCCCCCGGGTACGGCAAGGTTAAAATAATAGAGCCCCCTCCAATAGTGCCCCACGGGGGGTAAGCGGTATGTTGTGCCATGTGCCTTTTATGGGCAAAAATATAGTGGTAAGTACAGTTATATCGTGTACACACTACTACTAACCAATAATACCGTAATCCTCCAATAGTGCCCCTGGGCACTATTGTTTCAATGTCTCTCAAGAGGGGGGCACTATTAATTTCGTCAGATTTTTGCGCAACTTTGCAGCAAAAATTTAACATTAACATGCCTTAAGATACACACAAGTAGCCGGAATTTGGAATTTAAAAGTTTGATTGAAATATGTGTATTGCACACATGATTTTAAGCTCAGGGCTGCCCAATTATTCACTGATGGTGGCACTGAATGCGTATGTCGCTTTTGAGGTAACTCTGCATGTTCGTGCGTGCGTGCGTGCTTGCGTGCTTGCGTGCGTGCTTGCGTGCGTGCGTGCGTGCGTGCGTGCGTGCGTGCGTGCGTGCGTGCGTGCGTGCGTGCGTGCGTGCGTGCGTGCGTGCGTGCGTGCGTGCGGTCCAAAATAAAGCCTACCCATCCCAAAGAGCAAAGTTTTAGATTCTAACTTAAATAGAAAGTAAAAGTGAATACATAAATGTCCGTGCGTCCGTGCGTCCGTGCGGTCCAAAATAAAGCCTACCCATCCCAAAGGGCAAAGTTTTAGATTCTAACTTAAATAGAAACTAAAGCTAAATATATAAATGTCCGTGCGTCCGTGCGTCCGTGCGATCCAAAATTAAGGCTGCCCATCCCAAGAGATCAAAGTTTTAGATTGTAACTTAAATAGAGAGTAAAAGTAAATATATAAATATTCGTGCGTCCGTGCGTCCGTGCGATCCAAAATAAAGGCTGCCCATCCCAAGAGATCAAAGTTTTAGATTGTAACTTAAATAGAGAGTAAAAGTAAATATATAAATATCCATGCGTCCGTGCGTCCGTGCGATCGAAAATAAAGGCTGCCCATCCCTCCCAAACATCAAAGTTTTAGATTGTAACTTAAATAGAGAGTAAAAGTAAATATATAAATATCCGTGCGTCCGTGCGTCCGTGCGATCGAAAATAAAGGCTGCCCATCCCTCCCAAACATCAAAGTTTTAGATTGTAACTTAAATAGAGAGTAAAAGTAAATATATAAATATCCGTGCGTCCGTGCGTCCGTGCGATCGAAAATAAAGGCTGCCCATCCCTCCCAAACATCAAAGTTTTAGATTGTAACTTAAATAGAGAGTAAAAGTAAATATATAAATATCCGTGCGTCCGTGCGTCCGTGCGATCGAAAATAAAGGCTGCCCATCCCTCCCAAGAGATCAAAGTTTTAGATTGTAACTTAAATAGAAAGTAAAAGTAAATATATAAATATCCGTGCGTCCGTGCGTCCGTGCGATCGAAAATAAAGGCTGCCCATCCCAAGAGATCAAAGTTTTAGATTGTAACTTAAATAGAAAGTAAAAGTAAATATATAAATATCCGTGCGTCCGTGCGTCCGTGCGATCGAAAATAAAGGCTGCCCATCCCAAGAGATCAAAGTTTTAGATTGTAACTTAAATAGAAAGTAAAAGTAAATATATAAATATCCGTGCGTCCGTGCGTCCGTGCGATCGAAAATAAAGGCTGCCCATCCCAAGAGATCAAAGTTTTAGATTGTAACTTAAATTGAAAGTAAAAGTAAATATATAAATATCCGTGCGTCCGTGCGTCCGTGCGATCCAAAATAAAGGCTGCCCATCCCAAGAGATCAAAGTTTTAGATTGTAACTTAAATAGAGAGTAAAAGTAAATATATAAATATCCGTGCGTCCGTGCGTCCGTGCGATCCAAAATAAAGGCTGCCCATCCCAAGAGATCAAAGTTTTAGATTGTAACTAATATAGAAAGTAAAAGTAAATATATAAATATCCGTGCGTCCGTGCGTCCGTGCGGTCGAAAATAAAGGCTGCCCATCCCAAGAGATCAAAGTTTTAGATTGTAACTAATATAGAAAGTAAAAGTAAATACATAAATATCCGTGCGTCCGTGCGTCCGTGCGATCGAAAATAAAGGCTGCCCATCCCAAGAGATCAAAGTTTTAGATTGTAACTAATATAGAAAGTAAAAGTAAATATATAAATATCCGTGCGTCCGTGCGTCCGTGCGGTCGAAAATAAAGGCTGCCCATCCCGAGAGATCAAAGTTTTAGATTGTAAATATATAAATATATATAAATAATAAATACAAAACACAAAAGATGGGATCTACATTTAAGTCATGGGGTACTGCTTCACTTGGGCCTGTCGCCCGCTTTGACTTTGTGATCAGCTTCAGTACGGAAGTGATCTCGCGCCAATTGTTTGACATGTGACGGGACAGACAAGCGCAAAAGCCCATCGACGAATGAGTCTTCATGTCAAACGTCGTCTTTTAATCATCGTAGTAGTGAGCCCTCATTGTGACGCGCCCCCCTGACGATGCAGCGATGAAACTTTTGTTTGACCTACAGGATTTTGTTTCAGTTCAGCTTCCTTGTTACCGTGTACCTATGTATGTCCACCACGTGCTCGACCAATACCGTGTGAGCAGTGAGGCGTGTCACCGTGAATGCATCTGACGCATGCGCCAGAAAAAAAGCTTCCCCACTAAGCGCTCGAGAGACAACTTAGCGTCTTCAAATCCACTGAGTTCAACTTGAGAATTTATCCCTCTGAACTCAAGCTTGACTGGGAGCTGCTCTCAAAATGACTTCCTGCACACAAGTACAGGGTGGCCCACGTAAGTGAAACGATTTCATTGGCTTGTAACTGCCGCGAGTTGCAACCAAAATAGTTGAAATTTGTGCATAGGTTAGACACATATATATCGAATTTCATTGCTCACATTTTCAACAACTTTTGCTAACAAAATTACTGCTTACGCATCTCGGTGTGTCACCACCGCTTTTAATCACTTTCTCCAGCAGCACGCAGCCGCACGCAGATCCACACCCAAATCCAGCGCCCAGGAAAGTTGTCGAGCAGGACGAGAGCGTCTTTGGTCGACCGGACAATTTTCAAAGTCCGGTCCGAACAAACAGTTTATAAAGAAGCTACGGTAGAACTGGTGTTTGTAGTCGGCGCAATGGTGCTGAAGGATATGGCACATTTGACCATTCCCGCTCCACTGTTCGTAGGTAACTGTCGACTTGAGACTCCATTTTGTTTAATTTTCTCAGCAACAAAATCCTATACAGGTGTTGTCTCACTTGTGCGCAAATGTCATCAATTTCAGTTGCGAATCGCGGCAGTTATGAGCGAATGAAATCGTTACGCTTACGTGGGCCACCCTGTACTACAGTAAGACTTCGGAGCGGTGGACTCTATCTCTATCGGAGAAGTAAAAGTGTACTGAATCACTTTTCGGAATTTGGATTTGAGAACTATTTTAAAACACTAACAGAAAGCCCTTGTCTATGAAACAGCGAACGGCAATCATCCAGCTCTCTCCCCAGAGGTGTGAAAGTGCTTTCCCTCGTTGGGGCCTTTTGTTAGCGTTGGTTGCCATCAACGACGCCTCCAACAGGACGTTATTTCATCCATAAAATGCGGAACAGTAAAAAACTCAAAATCGGCAATTTCGACTGCGATATTTGCTTAGTCTTTCGGTCGAGGTCGAAATTACATATAGCCCCCCCCCCTATAGTACCCCTTTCCAACAGTGCCCCGGATAAGGGGGGGGGGTTGAAACCCACGTGCCCATGGGGCAATATTGGAGGACTTTATGTAGTTGACTTCATGCAACTCAGTGTCGCGCGTGGGAATGCGAAGACAGGCTATTTTGCCGCAAACGTTGACTCACGACTTCATCGAATACAAAATGATTGGCGACCTTCGGTTCGCACTCACGTCTATTTGTCTTTTCGAAACACCGCCTGCTCTGTTGCACGTCATAGTCATGTACGGAGATAAGCCCCTACACGCATACAATGTATTTACCCTGCATGTACACATGTTCGTTGCACTCGGGTCTTCTGCCGAGCGATAGTGATCTTCCCAGAAAGCAAGCGGCTGCCACCAGACACTTCGACCATTCCTGTCGAATGCTCCGTCGAATTTTTCTTTAACAGAACGGTTTCCAAACCTTGATTGCGCTTCTCTGTAGCACAGCACAAGTGGAGCGACCAGCAAAGAATCCGAGAAGAACGGATATGCCACCATCCGATAAAAGCACGGTTACTGAGGAATATCGACCCGACAGCATGGAGAGAGTGAAGAGAAAGTTAGAGTGCTATGAGAAGGCATCGCCCCCGAAAAAGATCGCTTACGTTAGGTGAGCTCCCGCCCGACTGGCGTGCCAACACGAACGTACATTGTAGCGTCCCCCAAAACTGTGCTTTTGAGACGGTAGAAACAATACCTCAATGTTCAAAGTGTGAAGCGGAATTTTCTACTGTCGCGTTTGATTTAAAGATACATTTTTGCGGACCGTTTTATTGACACTGATGAGTAGAAAGCCGGCACACGTATTATAGTACGGTAAGCGTCCCGATTCGCGCAAAATAGTAAAATCCGACTAAAGGTTTTATAACATTTTTGCGAGGATATTGCTACAAATTCTTCGGTAAATGCTCTCAGGTGCCCTCTCTCCAATAGGGGCCCGCCCCAGTTCCGCGGTAGCCCAGGGTTTTCTAACCTTTAGCTAATCTCACTCCAGTGGTACACACAGGGGTACTATTGCGCAATTTGCGGTATTCGGAACGCGCCCTAAAGTGACATCTGCGTTTTAGGCATTCATGAACACGAGTACTCGTAAAACTATGTAGGTAAGCCATTATAATTAGCTGTATACCTTTGTCAGACAGCTTGTGCTCTATGGAACGAGTACGGTGTCGTAGGCAATAGGCACAGCGGAAATCGGAAGTTTCCCGGGTGTACGCAACCCCGATTCCGCGAATTGGGCGAGCCGCCCGCGCTCGATCGACTTTGTTTTAAGTGGCTATTCTACCTTTATAGATAGGAGCATTGGCCGTCATCGTTGCCACTGCGGCTTATCGTACACACATCCGCCCCCTTTGGTACAGCATAGCTGGCGTGACGCGTCGCATTCCATAGTTACATTTGCATTCATTTTGCTCTCGAAGTAAGACAAGAACTCTGTGCTCTTCGCTCGCCTCGCCCCCTGTATGTAGGCAATAGGATAGGCATACGCAACGATTGAAGCGCTAGCCGCTAATGCGTTGCAAAGGCTGTGCGTGGTATGCTGCGCCTAGTAAACAACTGCAAAATTCAACCATTTTCGGCGAAAGACAAAATTCGCTGCAACACGTGCTCGGCGTCAGTCGTTTTGAGAATGATTTTGTGCAATATAAAATGCAAAATGATATAGCAATAGAAAATAAACCATGCAACAAGACATTTGCAAGCCGAAAAAATAAATAATAATTAGCAAAAATTGATTACAATTAATTCCCGTCTGGCTGAGCCAATTCTTGTTTCGGGCCCAACCGTTGAAAAGAATTGGATGTCCGCAGAAGGCCCTCGTTGCAGCCTTTTCATGCATTGCATTTGCATGGCAATCCGCCCATCCACTCCCAATACTGTGAAACGTGGTTGAGTGACACTGTGCCCCACCTGAGAGGACACTATAAGAGGATTTTGCATTTGTCGTAAATAAATAACCTAGGTCTTCCATGTTCATTGCAACATTCAGGGTCGCAGACAAGGTGTGCTCAATTTGCGGCGACGTTGCCTATGGCGTGAACTTCGGCGCGGTGACCTGCGAATGCTGCAAGACCTTTTTCAGACGCAAACTTGAAGTTCAGGTACGGTATAGGTAATTCATGTATGGTACGGAACGGAATATGTATGCATGCATGCATGCATTTATGTATTATGTGTGGTACAAAGTACGGACGGTATGCGTGATGCCGGGGCACGGTTTCCTTCGAAATAGCACAACCTTCGCTCGCTCTCTCTCTCTCTCTCTCTCTCTCTCTCTCTCTCTCTCTCTCTCTCTCTCTCTCTCTCTCTCTCTCTCTCTCTCTCTCTCTCTCTCTCTCTCTCTCTCTCTCTCTCTCTCTCTCTCTCTCTCTCTCTCTCTCTCTCTCTCTCTCTCTCTCTCTCTCTCTCTCTCTCTCTCTCTCTCTCTCTCTCTCTCTCTCTCTCTCTCTCTCTCCGCTACTTCTTTTTGCATTATTGCTATTATGGTGCAATATGCCAAAGTGTGACTCGTTCGCACCCGAGCACTCGGTCGTGAAAGATAAGAAAAACGCGCAAATATAGTCTGCCGTGAACTTCAGTTTAGCACGTATATATGTACATTTGTACCTACGCTAACAACTGACGTGACGCATTTATTGAACGCAAAAATCGGTGAGACTATAACCCTCCGCCTTTCAACGTACTCAATTTAGAACCTGGTATGCAAACGGGATGGCGGATGCACGATCACCACGACTACACGAAGACTTTGTTCGAAGTGTCGTTTCGACAAGTGCCTTGCTGTGCGTTGACTTTGCTCTGCTTCTATGCCATTCACGCATGATACATGAACCGTTGATATGGTGCTTTTATTTCGACCTACAACTCTCCTTCATATAAAGCACACAACCGACATTTTGTGCACAATTGAATTGAATATTGTACACACAGGTGGGCATGAAAATCAACTGGAAGATCAAAACCGAGCGAATCGACTCTCCAACTGGGCCAGCGCCAATCGCAGCTCAGAGTTCCTCACCGGCCGGTGTGCCACTCTCGACCAATCATTGTTGCCACTACACTGAGCATTGCACATTCGACAAAGGCGCGATTCAGGCAACGCCACTGAACTGAGTCTGTCGACCAAGGAAGACTCGAGGAGAAGCGTGGCTGCCGCTCTGGAAAGGTACAGTAGGTCACGGATGACGCTGCACAATGTGATATTGCACTGTACCTGCACATGCGCGTACAATGCACATCCTTGAAATTCAGCTACAGGAACAGTAAACGTGTTGATTTTAGGGTCGCCGCAAGCGCCTCAAATCGTAAGCTAATTCTGGAAGCGATCATCGACAAATTCTCAGCCAACTTGACGCCAGTTGGTACGTGAATTTCAAGCGAGTACTGTCGGTTTTGTCAGAAAACATACTACGGTTACCCCGAGTAATACTTTTCTCGCAATTACAGTATCTCCAGCCAAGCTCAATTTGTGGCTCGAACATCTCATTGAAAAGCATCTCCTTGAAAGTTGTGGCGTGTGCATGCGTGATGGCTCAAGCAATATGTAGCCAGCAGCAGGGCAGCCCTTCAAACCTTTCAAATGTGCACAACAAGAGGTCGAGCAGTTTCTGCAACAAGATTTTTTCGGTTGTTGTTGTTAGCCGCTTAAATAAATGTATAATTTCATGAGTAAAACGAGCTTGAGCTCAAATTTGCATGCATGCACGGCAAAAGAAAACTACATGTCACAATTCTCGAAATTTAACAATGAAAGACATAAATGCGTTTAGCTCGCAAGTTTGCAGTCGTAAGTGTGCCGTCACTTGATCCTCAAAACCAGCTGCTCATCGACGAGTTGATCTACGCCGACAAGGTAATGTTTTGGTTGAATGTTTATTAGGGACTACTTGTACAGTAGTACGTACAGTGCGTACGTACAGTACAGCACAGTACAGTAGTACGTACAGTACAGTGCATATACCTAAGTGTACCACGGTACTGTGACAATCAATCGATAGTCTCTAGGCACTCTAGCTAGACACTAATTCGAATATCGCTTCACATGCGCTGCTGCACGCGACACGTTTTTTCCTTTGTCTGCATTGCAAAACATGGATGCTAGATTGCTACCTGCAGGCGGCCATGGTACATACCTATGCATGTACCTGCTAGTAGCATCTCCAAAATAGCGGCTCTCCATTATCTTTCGGATATTCTATGCGCTGCGCACACCGCGAGCAGATCCAGCCACGTTAGACGCTTAGAATACACGCAGATGGCGAACGAGCTTCCTTGGCCCGACCGCCGCCTCGAGGACAGTCCGGCGGAGCTGCTGACGGTCGAGAGCCTGCTCGACGTGTCGGAGGTGTGCGTCTCGCGATTCGTCAGCTTCCACAAGCGCTGCCGCGCCTTCCGACAGCTGTCGGTCGACGACCAGGTCGTCCTGCTCAAAGGTACACTGATGCACCTATATGTACAGTGTGCATTTCCCGGTCGAATGCCTACGCTCCTCTGCAGGCGGCGTCATCCAGTGCTTGGTGCTGAGCAGCGTGCAAAACATCGACGCGGTCAACGATGTGATTCGCGTGGTCGGACCATCGGACCAGTCGCCAGTGGACATTCCACTGAGACTGCTCGACTTCGGGAAGCGCAGCGTCAGACGCCGACTTCTCTGGCACGTTCACGAGTTTCCACATAAATGCAAGCATTCCTAGTTTTACAAAACTGCCGCGCCATCCATCCAACGCGTGCGCACGCAGTTCGCATTTTCCCACTGTGGCGTCTTGAAAAGTTTGGCAACGCTTTGTGATTTGTTTTTATTGTTGTTCTGCACTAAGAAACAGCGTCACTTTCCATACTTCAGACTGAGTTCGTTCAGGTACGTCAAGGGCTTTGAGCAAGCGTTGCGGACGGACCGTTTGTTGATGCTCCTCATGGAGCTGATCACAGTGATGTCTCCCATACGTCGGCAGCTGCAGAACATCAGCCAAGTCAAGGAGACCTGGGACCACTACATGGCAGTTCTCAAGCAGTTGGTGCTTTGTTGCAAACAGCAAACCATAGTTGTCTGTCACAAATTATTGCCTGTTAAAACAACTCACAACGCTTGTTCGTTTGTTCGGACGGTTGTGATTCAATTTGTTTTTAATTTTAGATACATCTTGAGGAAATATGGAAAGCTCGAGTACGTCGATCACATTATCGGAAGAATATACGAGGTGCGCGGATTCTCTGATATTTGATTTATTTGGTTTAGATTTTGTTTTCAAAGCTCACTTTCTACTTTTCCTCAGGTCCGGCCCGCGTGTGTATATGTACGTACGTATATCCGTACAACGAACAACGTAGGGTTGAGCAGTTCAAAGCTATGTTGTATGAAGGTACCTACATAAGCACGCCTTGCAATCGTTCAGCTGGAAGCGGGAGTGGCAGAGGTGCAAGAATCGTTCTTCAAGGGCCTTCCTCTAGAAGCGCGTCAACGGCCTCTGCTCCGGGAAATATTCGATCTTGATGACTACTGCAACTGATCCAAAAAAAAAAGCTTCGTCCAGTTTCAGTGTAGTTATTTATGAACTTAGTGCATAGGTACTGTACATGTAGGTGCACCGTGCATGCTGCACGTGTTGCTGTTTCATGCACATTGTTGTTGTTATTACCGTGTGGATAGACTTACATATTGAGGTGGCGCTCCTTCACGTGGTTCGCGTACATCGTCGTTGCAGATTCAGTTTACGCCTTCATTGTGAGAGACGACTTCTGTCGGTCCGACCGTGTCCAAACTACATATTAAATGGGTGTACGTAGCGCAAACACCTCGAATTATTCCCCTTACTACAATTGCCCCACCTAAAATCTCCCCCCCCCCCCACCAGCCAAAAATTTGCCTCCCCTCCCGCAGTGAGCCACACCGTCCAAAGAGCAATTTTGTTCGGTCGTATGTGTCGTACAAGATGGCTTCCGTACCGTATCGTCAGCGGGTTCAAACCTCCTCTCACATCGACCTGTACAATTTTTGCACCACAAACGCCGCTCACCTATTCAATGTTTCCTTCCTACTGTCATAACGAAAGGGGCTAGGCTAATTGGAGAGCTTACGGTGTTCATCTATAGGCGTCCGTGACGTGATCTACTTGCAGGTGCATAAAATAAACCCAGTCCAGTCTCTCGTCCTGTCTTTCTTTCGTGAACAGCGCGAACCGCTGTAACAAATTTTCGATCATTTTTTAAAAATTGCAATAGGTCATGTAGGGGTCCTGATCAAATAAATCACAGCGCGGTGCGTTCCTCCCAGGGCGCTCGGTGGTCGCGTTCGATTTGGATGATGTCGCGGTAGAGGTCGGCCGCGTTGCCCACGACCGCCTCCTTGGCCGCCTCCTTGTCCACCGCGTGCGCGAACGCCGTCCCCGACAGCGCCATAAACGGCACGCCCGGCGCGTGCGCCACGAACGCCAGGTGGAAGAGCTCTCTGGAACGTGCGAAGTCAGCTGGACAGCTCGTTCAAATCCCCCCCCCCCTGCAGGGGCTATTGAAAAGTTACACTTGTCCCAGTTGCACGGTTGCAGCTGAGCGAAAGGCGGGTGATTTGTAACTAAGGCAACAGTTGAAACATGTGTTTGGGTTGGAAGGCATTCTAGTCAGCGGAGGCTGAGGCGGCGGAGTCAACTGGGCGGAGTGGAGAGAGGAGCGTCGCAATAAAAATACTGTTCACCCCGCCCCCCCCCCACTTCCAGAAACGTTGTTCGGTGCGAGAGAGCTTCTCGGATCGCATAGCGACGCACCGATAGTGACGGCCTAGCTGCTCGAGCGAGAAGGGCACCTTGCCTCCGCAGGCCTTGCTGAGGCAGTGGTGGTAGTGACCGAGTGTCGAGGTGGTGCGAAGGCGCCGCGTCTCCCGTCGCGTAGACATGCAGAAGAAGCGACCGAAGTCCTCAGCGGGAGACCCGATGTGCGCCGTCTAGACACATTCTCGACATGGAGGATGCTCTCGTCCTCCGACATGTGACGACTCAAAAGAAATGTGTGCGTGACTGTCCATTACAGCTTGCGCGTGTACTCGTGAGGAAAAGTGTTTGCATAGCGGGCGAATGCATGCACGAGCCACCGTTGGGCAAGCCAAGCAGTACGAATCGATCAGCTGGATGTATTGTAGATGTACCCATGCATGTATGTACCTGCCAGTCGATGATGGCGACGAGTCGGTCGTCTCCCTTCTCATCCTTGCGGACCACCATGTTGCTCAGTCGAAAGTCGCCGTGCACCAGCACCGACGGCAGGCCCATCTCCTTGTGCGCCTGCGAGGGAGCGCGTTGCGTACACGTACATACGCTCCAGTAGGGCGCGCTTCCAAAGTGCACCTGATCTCTCTGGTAGAGCATGAGCTGGCGCACTTCGCTGAAGGGCTGGCTGGTCAGCTTCTCGCGGTAGTAGTCCACGATGTCCTTGCTGTAGTAGGCGGAGAGGGCGCCCTCCATCGTGCCTGCGACCATCTCGCCAACTTGCTTCACTTGCTCGTCCGACATGGAAGGCTCATCCTCGTCGCCGGCAGTCGCCAGCAGCACGGCCTCGTCGCGCCACTGACTCTCTCGCATCGTCAGCGCGTGCAGACTCGCCAGCGCGGAGGCGAGCTGCAAAGAAGCAAAAGAACGGTACAAGTGCAAAAGTCATAGAAAGGACACCGAAAAGTGACTAGCGTTATTCATTACCACATTTATTGCCCACTCACACATTATTGCCCACATTGTTGATTTGTAAAATCAAACGATCGAAGAAATATGCACAGAAAGAGAGCTGACGTCGTTCAGTAGCGAGGGTGTGGCCTCGTCCCATAGGTCCTTGACCACTCCCTTGGTCGAGAGGTCCTCCATGACGATGAGGCCTATCTCGTCCGATTCCGGCATCGAGTCCTCAATGTGGTAGGTCTTGGGCACCTTCAGCTGCTCCTCGCGACCGGCCGCAAGCCGGTATAAAGCGCACTCCTTGTTGTGCGCCTGCAAAAGCACAAGCCACAAGCCAAGATTAGAAGCTGGTGTACAGGTACGACAAGAAGAACTGCCGAACCCCAACCAGGGCCATGCGTTTCGACACGCTCGCCGCTTTTTGACCATCGCCGAGCGCGCTCTTGAGACTCTGGCCGAGTTCCGTCTTGCCGAGGTCTGTCATCACCTCGTCGCTGCTGACGGTGGAAGGCACTTTCAGGACGACGGAGGCTGGAAGGCTGCTTCCTCCTTTGTCGTCCGCCGCGGGGGTCGACCACTCGATCTTTACGCGGACGATCCTGTACGCACACACCTCAGGGCGAAAGTGGCGAAACGAAAGTACACGACGAAACCTCGCGGCGAATCCCTGCTGCTCGCCGATTCGCTTGGCGGAGCATCTCGCGAATTGAGCCGTCGTCTTGAGCGACTTCTGCAGCAGCTCTTCCAGACGGCCATAGGATATCGTTGTCTCGTGAATAATCTCGCTTTTATCCATGCTACAGTATTTAGACAACGGCACTGTTCCGCAAGCGTTGCGAGCCGAGCTTGTCGCTTTCGATATTGCAAACAAAGTCAACGACAGAAACGTGTGGCGAAAAGAGCGCGGCTGCCTCCATTTAAAAGTGGTCGTTTGTTTGCCGTGCCGACATCTATAGCAGAGAGCGCGCTAGAAGGACAGGCCAAAAACATCCATATATGGGCAGAAATGATGCGTCAGCGCGACCGGTTCTTGGAAACGGGACTGGGGTAGACTGTTATCATTGGCTTTGCGTTCCGTTGCGAGATTAAAACGAATGTTTTTCAGCGTGCAATGTTGCATGCAATGTTGCGCTGCACAAGGCTTCGCCATATATGGGCAGAGAGCGCATCGGTTAATTCCTTGATTCTTAGAAGGGCGCAGCATCTAGTCAAACAGGTTAATGCGACCTTCACTTCAACACGTGACAAGGCCAAATAAAAAATTTTATATGGGCTGCTAGAGTGCAAAACTATGCTGCGGTGTTTTTTGCTGTTGATGATGATGTTCCACAGCTTAAAAAACATGGGTTGATTTTTTTTTGGCGTGCAGATAGATGAAACCGTACGACGCTGATACCACATTCGGTGCGAATTTGCGCATCTCATCAACCACTACCATCCATCGCAAAATCATCCGTTTCTTCGTTCGCGAATCGCGAGTCGTAGAGAAACTGCGGTCTCTGAATGTGATCACAAAATCTCAGCAACAAATCGGCAACGCCATGGGTGGATGAAGAGGAGAGGATATCACACGACGATGTATCCCTGTTTGATGAGGTCCTCTCGCGTCCGCAGAGTGCAAGCCATGGGAGAGAGAAAGCAGTTCCGGTGGTTGCGGTTCAGCTTCTTGCGAGCGAACGCTTCTTCTAGTGCTCTGCAAAGAATGTAAGAAGAATGCGCGACTCTCTTTCGTTCGTTTGTACTGGGTTTGTTTCTGTTCCGTGCCATAAATTTCTGAGGATTGGATTTAAGAAAAGGTTCACAAGCCATGGCCGACAATTACACTGTATCGTCAACTATAGTCAATTCAGCAAACACGATTCCGTCTGGTAGTAAAAAATACTTAAACCCAATTTTATAAAAGCTTACACTGAATCTAATCCCAGATTGAACATACCTACATACCATACCATATGTTCACCCGATGTATTCGAGGTTGACTGCACTAATTGACCATTAATTTGCCTTTCTCCTCAGCTTACTTCGTCAGCCGAGCCCGCAACGCAGCGATTTGCTCCTCTCTAGTCTCTCGTTTTCGGACGGTCACCGAGTGGGGCGCGCCTCCCAGTGGGCGCGCACTCAAAGTCTGTTCTCCAACTAGTACAACCACCAACAGCACAGTTGTCATCATCCAGAAATGAGGGTACGAAACCATCACGTTCGCTGCAAACGCATTGAAACTGTCTACAGTTGCACGCTCGCACGCAGTCGCGCACAAACCTGAAGACTCACAACGGCTCACACGTTCCGCCTTGCGTAGACTAGACAGACGTACACGCGACCAGACAGGCGAACAAAGACTAGTCTTTCGAGAGATCCTTACATCTGTTTCAAAAGGAATTTCTCGCGCGGTCGCGTCTCGCTTCTTGGCGTGGAATTGAGTGTGTCATCTCCGTTCCTTACCGATCACTCAGCAGCCCCGCCCAGCTGAGTAATTTCCGTGACGAACGTGCACTATTTCCCGAGGATGCGTGGGAGGGTGGGTGTCAAACCAACGTCTATGCGTTTGCAGTCACAAAGCGACAAACTGGAGAATAACAGAGCATGAGAGTGACGCAGTTTCCAAAGAGAACTCGAGCGTACAGCTAGGAGTGTCGCGAATGCTGACTTCAAGTGCATCGTTGGGAATATTGTTGCGACTTGTGTAAAGTGGGAACGCACGCACGCAGACACAACCAAATACCATGTCTATGGTTGTGCTGTGTGTGCTGTGCGGAACTTGTGTGAAAGCTCTCTGTCTACGCTCTGTCTCTGTCTAATTGTCTACGCTAGCGTGTTTGTTTGACTGAAAGTTCGACCGCAAGTGTGCCCTCTTGTCGGCACACTCTCACAGTCACAGTCGTACATTCTCTCACAGTCGTACATTCTCCAGTGTGTGCGTGTGTGCGTCCAGAATTGTCAAACCTACTCCCCCCATGTGTGTGTGTCCAGAATTGTCAAAAACTACTCCCCCATACCTGTAACTGGGGGATTGGGGTCCCTCCCCCCAGGTACTGGTTTTGGCCCTACCCACACCCCCAACGCCCCTGGTTTGTGAAAAACTTTTGACTACAAATCTGAAAAAAGTGCCTTTTTTTTCCTTCCCCGACCCCCCTCCAGATTTTCACCCCATCTACCACCCCCCCCCCCCTAAAAAGTGCTCGTCGACTCTCCACCCCCCCCAGGTCCAATTCCCGGTTACAGATGTGTCCCCGCCCCACCCCCCCACACCCCTCTTCGACTTACGACACTGGAGGAGGTGAACGAAGCGGAGGCGCCGCAAATTTACATGATGCGAATGGTCGATCTGCAGAATACTCAGTTCACTTTTTAGTTGTCTTCAAACGAGGACGTGACGACCGCCATCCAAAACAACAACAGCAACAACAGACAGAGCAGCAGTGTTGTAACTGGTTGGCGCTGTTGGGTGTGTTCGGGCTTCAGGGCGCGGGTGCGGCGGCGATAGTCTTGGGCACGTACGCGCGCAGCACCTTGACCTCCTGCCTGGGCCTGTCGTGCTGGTCCGTCTCCACCAGACCCATCTTCCGCACGACGCGCATACCGCCACTGATACGGCCGAAGATCGCGTGCTTGCCTGCAACCGAGGGAGGGGGTGGAATTTGTGTCGGCTAAGGCACGCACACGTGCTGGGCTGAGGGGGGGGGGCACCTGGCGGACTGGGTTCGACAGACTTGGGGAACGATCCACCCACTACTGACCATGCTTTACTTTGTCCTGTCCGTGGTTCAATCTGCAGGGGAGGGTGGTGGTCCAGGTCAGAACACCTTCTCTGGGGTCACAAATTTCCGGAGGAGGGAGGGGAACTTCTCCCCGCAGTTACAGGTAAGGGTTTGTTTCTATAGTGGAGTAGTTGTAACTTGTAGGATAGGGAATAGGGACGCACCGTCGAGCCACTGGGCGGGCGCGAGAGAGATGAAGAACTGCGAGCCATTGGTGTGAGGGCCCGAGTTGGCCATCGAGAGGACGCCGGCGCCGCTGTGCCTCAGCCCTGGGTGGATCTCGTCTTCGAATGTGTCCCCGTAGATCGAACTGCCGCCCCGGCCTCAATATTATATATTTATATGATTTTAAGGTGTAATACCATAAAATAAAATTGGTATAAAGTGCCGAGGGCGAGGCATATACTTTTTTCAAATGAGTCTTAAGAAGGCGCTTGCTTCAATGGGGCCTATAATTTCAAAGCCTCTATGTTTACTCCCTAGCAGACGCAGAGACAGTAAAGGTGCCTATCATTTTCAGGTGATGAATTGATGAAGGGATGGAGAAATTGATGAATAATGATTGACACATACATGACTTCGATTTTGCGGTTCTACGATAAAAGAAAACAAATACCCGTGCCGGTGGGATCGCCACCTTGTATCATGAAGTCGGGAATAATTCTGTGAAAAATGGTGTCGTTATAGTAGCCTCTTTGCGCCAACTCGCTGAAATTCTTGCAGGTTTTTGGCGCGTGCTGCCAATACAACTCGACGGTAAATGGGCCCATGCTAGAAAGAAAAAATACGGGAAAGTAAAATAAAAATAAAAAACGACAAATAATTGGAAAACTAAATAAAAGAAGAAACCTAGTCTCGAAGCACACGTTCGACGGCTGAACCGCGGTCATTTTCGAAAATAAAAAATGGCTTATGTGGAAAGGGGACAGCCACCTGGGGGACAGCCACTTTGAATCTTAGGTTTTCTTAAGCTTAGGCTTAGGCTTTTGGTTAGGCTTAGGCTTAGGCTTCACCTAGGCTTAGGCTTAGGCTTTTGCTTAGGCTTCGGCTTAGGCTTAGTCACGAAGTGGCTGACCCCGGCTGTCCCCTTTCCACTGATGCCAAAAAAAATTATAAACGCTTACCGTAAAGCATGCAGGCACACAGGCGTATAAAGTATGCAAAAATTTAAAAAAACTGCCTAAAGGGAGAAGAAGGAAAACATATACCGTAAACCCTATATCTATCCACACAATATTAGCCCCCCTTATAATTATGCACCCTCCCAAGGCCACTTTGTGTTAAAAAGCCCCCCTCTTATAATTACGCCCCCTCCCTAAATGAACCATCATCTGAAAGGCAAAATTTTCTATGTCTGGGTGTATTTAAATTTTGATATATATGCAGGGTAAATTGCTAAAAATATAAATAGATCAATGTGTATGTAAGTGTATGTACGGTTGCGTACGTGTATGCACGTGTATGTACATGTAATGTGCATGTGAGACTGTGTGAGAGGGTGTTAGAGTGTACCAACGTGTGTGCGCAGCGTCTTTTTCCTTTAAAAATCGTCTCCACGCGCTTTCCGCCCACAAAGCTTCCCACACATCGACACTTCTAGTTTAGGAGCCCGCTATAATTAGCCCCCCCCCCTATAATTATACACCTTCCTAGAGCTCGAATGAAACAATTACCCCCGGGGGTAAATTATAGCTTTTACGGTAAGAAGTTTGTGCTAGTTAGCGGCCAAAGCAGGAACCTATGTAGGCAAGACCTGAGCACCGTTTTCTCGACTAGACACGAGGGCTTCCGTAGCACCTGAAGACGATGCCGACGCGACGCGCAGTCAAAAATTCAAAAACTGCTAGACCGAGCAGTGATACGGCTCGAACACTGTGAATGTGATACGTGATCAAAACGTGGTACGGTGATACGTGATACACTTCGAACGTTCGAAACTGCAAACGTCCCCCCCCCCCCCTTAAACTAAGTACCCCCACTTAGTACTGTTTATTCCTCCTTCAATGCTTCGCCAGTACAACACGTGGATCGCACGAATGAATTCCGTAACCAAACTCAGCTGGTCGCCCAGGCGCTTCGGACATTTATCGTTCTAGTTTTCACGCTGGTGTTTCGTACGGTCGTCTCTCTTTGGGCGTAACTTTTGCCGAACAGTTCAAAGAACGCTTCCCGCACTCTGGTAGAGCAAAGTAGGAGAAAGAAGGGATTCCCAAAGCAGCAGAGCTGAAACAAGCGCCAAGAACACTTTTCTTTCTGCATACCGGCATGGTGGAAACTCACTCACGTCTGATGCAAAATTGAGCGTAAAATCGGTCAGATCTTCACTGTCAAAGAAGAAATACGTAAAGTGGCCGTATACGGCGTCGCCAAGTGTCATGGCGATTTGCAGGATAGTCTGCAAGCACAGGAATAGCGAAATCAATATGCCGAATGCTGTCAGGCGAATCTCGGTTTTCAGCATGGTGTCGTTTTCCCTGCTCTAAAAGAACAGGAGGAGAAACGTACATTAGGTATTTCGCCGCAGGCCGTACAACAGAAGAATCTGAAGAAACGGACTGCAGATACATTTTCAAAAACTGAAAATGTACCTGCACTCCGTTTCTTCAGATTCTTCTGTTGTAGGTAGGTAGGTAGGTACAGTAGGTACATGTACCTGTTTTGTTGATACGAGCCTGATAACGATGACGAGAAATAGAGGAACATTTATCAGAGTGCACAACGAAAGGCTAATGCTGTTGAACAGGTTGGAGAGGTTGGGAATATAGTCCATGTCAATTATTTCCATTGTACGATTGTCTGAAATTGAAATTTGCGCAACTGCTCCGCTAAATACTGTAAGCTCTATAATTAGCCCCCAGGGCTAATTATTTTATTCGAGCTCTAGGAGGGTGCATAATTATAGGGGGCTAATTATTACAGGGGAAGAGACTTTTTAACTGGAAGGGTCGATGTGTGGGAAACTTTGTTGGTGTAAGACGAGTGGAGGCGATTTTTAAGGGAAAAAGACTGCCCACACATGTAGGTTGCCTTTTAGACGATGTTCCATTTAGGGAGGGGTGTAATTATTGGGGGGGAGGCTTATAAACTCAAAGTGGTCTTGGAAGGGTCTATAATTATTGGGGGCTAATTATAGGGTTTAAGGTATTTGGCTTGTTTGCATTTGATGTCCGCAGAATAGCAACAGAATAAAATACAGCACTGTGCTCTGCGACGTGTTAAATACAGAAGCACTCCCTCGAAACAAAAATAAAAATGCTAAGAAGAAAAAACGCACCATGTTCAATTTCCATATCAAACGCAAAATATTGCACCGGTTCAATCAGCACGGGCACAAATGATGGCAATAAAATAAGCCAGTTCAGACTGATCAAGGATAAGAACAGTGTGATGCAACGTTTCTAAAGTGGACGGTGTATCACTGTCTCTCTCGCCTCAATGTTTAAGTGGAATTATATTCGAAAGAAATGCAAACGCACTCCACGGTACCATGCTGGAGCAAATACTGCAACAAATCGATTGATGGTCAGCAACGTGATTGCTATTGGCTGGGCAGTGATGAGGCCCGTTGTCAGACCCACGAAGGCGATGTATGCAGCTCGCCCAAATGGAAGATACAGCGCTCTGAACCATTGTTATAGCTCTGTAGCACTCAATCTACCTATGTACAGTAGGCAAAGGTTGCAAGAGTGATTTGCTTTTAGGTATCTAGGACTCTGCTTGTGGTTTTTATTTTCTAATTTCTTTTTTTTTGTGAAGTTGATGTAACTTTTGCGGCGGTTTTGAACGGCGGTCCGTCCTTCCATTGAAAATCCAATGTAAGAGCTGCAACTCACTTGAACCATTGTCTTCTTAGTGGGAAGGTAAATGTCATTCTTTGGCCGAAACCGAGCAAAACGTCCAGTCCAAATAACGAGATTGTCAGATACAAAAACGTTTCGCCCAAAGCTCTTTTCCTCACGATGGCAACTACGACGGCTACGTAAAGGGCAAAACTGCCGAGCGACACCACGTCCATAGCATATCGCGCCACGCACAGAGCGTCGCAACTCGTCGCCATTTCTACAAGTCTTGTCCTGTCTGTAGTCTAGAGAACTAGTCTTTTGCGTTGTTGAAACAGCTCGAAGTGCCTTGTCCCTCGCTGGCTAATCATGAAAGTTTGTCTACACCGCAATGAACGGCAACTCCTAGATTCTACCGCTTCTAGAAGGAATAAAAAGCGAAGGGAAGCAAGGCGTTTCACTGACAAGGATTCGCAAACGCTTGCCTAAATAACTAGGCATACAGGGACTCAGGGCGCGGAATAAATTGGATTTCTCTTAAGCATCTCCTTAGGGCAGCACACACTCGTCCGCAGATCCGCTGCAAATTAGCCACCTTTTCGCACGCTACTATGCGCGGGTGCAATCGAGACCAGCCGCTTTGGGTTTGACACACAGGCAGCCTTCGAAGCAAAGGGGAGTACCAAATTAGAAGTGTTTTCAAAACTAAAAGCGGAATGATCAAATTTGATATCGCACTACAACTTTGACGGTGTCGATACGACCATACATGTAACCGGGTTTTTGAAGTGGGGAGGAGGGTCGGAGACCATTCGGGGGGGGGGTAAGCAGATTCGGAGAGGGAGGGGGTGTCAGAGGGTAAAAAAGTGTACCTAAATAGTGTCTAAATAGGCACTTTTTGGTCAAAAATGCGTTAAAATAGGCTAGAAATAGCGTTATTTAGCTGTTTAAGGTAAAAAAAACACTGAAAAAGATGCAAAATACACTACTTTTACAGTTGTAGACAAGTTAGAAAACTTTCGAAAAATTCTGGGGGGGTTGGGGGGCTGGGGAGAGGTAAAATTCCGAGTGGGTGGGTGGCACCCCCCCACCCCCAACCCCCCAGTTACATGTATGGATACGACACGCAGAGTCTAGCAGGTCGCGTGGGTGTGTCAATCGGTGAGCTGCCAAGCTGCAAAAGACACGCGACGGTGCATATCGATAGCATATCGCACAGATGTGTGTAGGCCTATTGTAGTTCAAATATCCTCACTCACCCTTCAGGCGACACGCGTCGTTCGCGTGCCGATCGTTGTGCTGCACGATGTAATCACGCCTTCTAAAGTAGGCGGCACTATTCTGGGGATTAAAAAAAGGTTTACCGTTAATAAGGTCGATTGATACAGCGCTTCTGTTTCCAGATCCGTTTGTTTCCGTCATTAGATTTATAGCGGCCGAGATGGAGACGGACGGACGCGGAAACGGAAGGGAAGACGGAGGGCTATAAATCGGCCTTAATTTTGCTTAGATTTAGCACTGCACGTACGCTGCTATAATTGTTGTGGAGAATACAGACATATACATAGTTAACAGACGTATACGGTAGTTAATTAACTATTGTCGATGCAAAAATGTGCACCACATTGCGATGCCAATGTCCTCGTGTACTGTTGCAAATCCACGTGAACGCCCCCACGCCCCTCTGAAAATTTTCTTGAGAATACACTCAAGAAGTCTCCAAAAATTCCCCTAGAATGCGGCTCCCGTGCACGTACAATTGTACCAAGCATGTGTTTTATCGTGGGTTGGGGAGGGAGTGGCCTTCTCTCGTCAGTTGCCGGCTTCTTTGCTATCATCAACGTAGCACACAGGGCACTGCATCTTCTGTGTCAAAAGCTGTGTGTTGCTTGCTCACGATGGCTTGAGAAGTTTCGCTTGAAACTCTGTTAAATGGCGTTCGAACCATACAAGCGGTGGACATCCTGCTGCTGTGGCCCCGTGGACGTTGTGGTCTGGAGGGTTTTCATGAAACAATATCGGATCAATACTTTTTTGTTTATTTAATTTCTAGGCACGTGTACAAGTTGTATGTAATGTTTGCATATGTTGCTCGTTTTAGCGGTTGCATGGTATCTGCTGGAGGGTGGCGGTCCTGTTCAGTGGCTAAAATGTTTGTTCATGTTTGGCTGTACTCATGTTCGGCTTTTCGATCAACATTTGATAAAAAACCACTGTACACATACCTAACATACCAAAAGTCTCCAATAGTGTCCAGTGGAATTGCTGGTGAAGGCCAGTAGATGCATCACAGAACACTAGGAGTCGGAGCTGAAGATGGAGAAGTCATAATTAGAGTGTTTGAAACACCCACAATTTGCCATTTACTTTCCTTTCTAGCGCCTCATGTACTTCGCAGCCTCGCTCGACTTCATGCTGTGGTTCTGCGCGCTGGTACTGTCTCACAACGAGCTGGGTGCCAACGAACGATGGAGGGGTTCCCCAGCATATTTTGGTGCGCCCTTCTCGCTTTATTAATGCAAGGTCAAATAAATACGTAGATGGGCGCTAACGAGCGAAACTGTTTCGCGTGACAGAACGAAATGAAGTATAAATCCACCCTACGTGTCTCGCCGGCTACGTGTTGAGTTCACGGTGGGTACCGTTGATCTTTCACTATCCCGGGGTCTTCGTCTGCTGCACATGCACAGCGGCTGTGATCGGCCTCTACAAAGAGACTGCGCACTACCTCATGCCATACGTGGCGCTCAAGGTCGCCTAGTGCGTGATTGCGTCTACGTGCCCGTGCATGCATGCGTGCGTGCGTGCGTGCATGCGTGCGTGCGTGCGTGCGTGCGAGCCGATGCATGCGTGCGTGGGTTCACAAAGCAACTGCGCTATAGATCGTTCAAGGTTCTGTTGCCTTCTTCGGCGCTCTGACGTTCTTCCTTTGCGCGTTCGGCTTGTTATTGGGTTTCTTCGATCGAGAAATGGATGCCCTTGCTGACACTCTAAATGTTGGCGTCAGGACAGGTGTAGTAAGCGCTGTCGGGTGGAGAGGGGGGAGCAAAAGTGGGGTTGGGCCGGGGGGGGGGGTAGAAAACAGTGGGAGAGGTTAACCAACCCCCAAACCCCACCCCACTTACAGGTATGCTGGGCACAGCAAACCTCGTTTAGTGCGCTTCACGTTCGCTTGTGTGGCGACAGTGATATTTCTGACTCTGCTCGCGATCACATTTCTCTGGTGGAAATGCGCCCGTCTCGGTGGCGACTGCTACGCTGCGCTAGCAGCGCGTCAACAGCTCAAACGGGCGCGAAAAGACGCCGTATTGGCGCAAGTTCAAACCGCCAACGACCCGTCGTCACAGCAGCAGCCGTGATATGGCCCTATCTGGTACACGACGCTTGTTGTTGGGACTCTGGCACGCGGTAAGAAAGAAAAATCAGCTTCCAATGAAAAATGATCTCGGTCGGTTGAGGCCGAGCCAGTCGGACTTGTTTGTAACTAGGGGGTTGGGGAACCTCCTCACCAATGAAAAGTCACCCCATCCTCAAAATTTTTGTAGTGTTTTCAGCCTGTAGACGATAAATGTCAGTGTTTTCGTGTCCTTTATAGTGTTTTTTCACAATAGGACACTGAAAAGCTTGCAGTGTTTGTTTGTGTCGGTCGGACCGTCGGAAGTGTCTCGTGTTTCATTGGTTCAATTGCAACTTTCAATTTCAAGTATGACCAGACTTTCACATGTATCTACAAATGAGAAACATGATCAAGAAACACCCGGGAATCATGGCACCAGTGCAATACAAAACAGGCTGAAGTCAGTTGAGGCAAAGGCATATCTTGAGCTGAGAGGTCAACAAGCGTCCAGAACTTCAAAGTCTGTGAACAGTCCAAAGTGATCCGATGGCCAGTCATTGTCAATATGGTTCGGTTCCAAGGCTGCCTTTTTTCTGCCGCAATACAACTGCGACTTTATGGGCCGAATGCAGATGCTGAGAGCGTAGCGCCATTTCCTCTGAGACAGAAACTCGACATACTCACGACTGGCTGACTGACCCTTTGTAGAAAATGAAGTCTATGCGGTCCTGCTTGGCAGGAATGGTCCAACCCCACTGTGGACCCACGAACTTGTGCGTTACGGACCAACTATACCCTAAAGAGGAAAACGGAGCTCCAAGCCAAGCTGATTAGGGAGGCGTAGGGCTTGGCCAGGTCAATCGAACAAGCTGCTCTCGGTCACAGACCACCCCCACCCAAAAAAAAAACAACTTCGCGCAGGCTAGAAAATAGATTTTTTGAAAAAGTGCATATCGACGGACATGCTAACAAAAAGTACCTATCTGACGCCTGCCACAGCAACAAATCCACCATCACAACCACATCCCGGTTAAAAGCGTGGTACTCCCACTCACCTCCATCCACCCCCACCTCCAGTGCTTCTTCTCACCACCACACACAAAGTTAAACTCAGTCAAACAGTCGAAAGTACCTGGCGCTGCGACGGGATCTGGATGCAGCTCTCTGAAGGAGTCGAGGAGTTGGGCGTTCTCTATCATCTTCGTCACGGGCCACTCCACCACCCAGCCGTAATTGCGCTGTTTCGTCCTTGAGATCCAGTCCTACACAAAGTGGACTGCTTTTACACACTTTTATCGTTTTAGACTGAATGAAAATCCCTTGGGAAAATTTTTGGGGGGGGAGGGTTGGGGGGTAGTTGGAAAAATTCTGCAGGGCCCCCAACCCCCCCCCCCCCAGTTACAGGTATGTCTCACTCTCCACCCCAACCAGAGGGGGGGGGGGGTAGAAATGCTAAGAGGGGAATTCCAGGAAAGTAAAATTTGGCATGTTTAGCCAAGATTGCACTAAACAAACGCACTCAGATTATTTGTGTACGTACCCCTCTCCCACAAAAAAAATCATTTTCTCCACAACTTCGTGGGAAGAATGGACTGGGACATATCGACTGACAAGCGATAGCACAGCGTACCAAGTGAGAAGGGCAGTTGAAGTCTCCACCAATGATCACTGGCTGCTCGTCTGATGCGCGAAGTCGTTTGCGAAATGTTGGGTGGTTCAGTAGCTTTTGAGTGGCAGAAATGCGCCCTGTAATTTTCAGGCTGCAAATGATTTTTATGGAGAAAAGACCTCATTAGGGAGAGTGCAACGCCCCCCCCCCCGGCCCCAGTAGCAATAAAGAAAAACAAAGTTTAAGGAAAAACAAGCATACTTTAAAACACAGACGTTCCAACATGTGGGTCATTGACATAGTGCCATGCTGAGAAAAGATGCATGCAGCAATAGATGGATCACAGTGCTCACGGGGAGGAATAGGGGGGGGGGATAATACCCCTCCTCTGTCGGGCCCTGTCGCGAAAGACTTGCGGGCGACCTCCCCTGGCTTTCAGTTTCTGGATCCTCAAGCCAACTTTTTTCATAAAAATTGCGAACAAAAAGTATCCTGTGGCGCTGTATGCTGATACTTTGCAGCTTCATGTGTGCACTTCCTCCAGTGGTGCAGCTAGGGGGGGGGGCATATGGGCAGCGTATGGCCTAGTGGTAAAGAATCGGCGTCTTGCGCGCAAGGTCCTGGGTTCGATTCTTGATGGACCCACTAGACCGAGGACTTCCCTTTCGATGGATTTTCTCGTGCCATCGCTGCCCTAGATTATAGATGGCGTCCTTCCTCCGAAGGTCTTTGGCTAATTGCGCGGCCCTATGGGTATGCTATGCTAACAACAGTGGGGGCATATACACGCACATACACACATGCACAGGGTAAGGCTCGCAATGACGCACCTTCCTCTTTAACCCCCAAGCCTTGTTCACCGGCCAGCAGTTGTTCCTTGGAAGTCACGTCGACAGAAGGCACAATGTCCGGCGCAAACGCCTTGTACGGCCAATGGGCGGACCACACGTTCACTATTGTCTCCCTAAAAGCCTATTGTGGTCATCAGTATGACTACAGGCATACGTTTCCATGGGGGGGGGGGGTAATATACAGCGTTTAGTGGGTGCATTTTGCTTAAAGTCGGGTTTAACTAAATAGAGCTGACAAACTAGATAGACTGCAAGTGCCAAAGAACAGTTCTGGTGGGGGTTCGGGGGGGGGGGGGGGGGGGTGCAACTGAGACAGAGGATCCGCAATGGTGTTTGGTTTTTACGTTCCCCTAGCCCTCTCCCCCCCCCCTGCAATATAGGCATACACCACATCACAGACATTTTATAATGACCAGACATTGTTGATAGTGTTTTTCAAGAAGGCATTTAAAGAAAGCTGCCAAGCAAAGTGATTAGAGAAATTCTTGGGTGATTTTATAATGTCTGTACCAATTGCAGTGATTTGCGTAAAGTACTGAGTTAGTGGTAAAAGGTAGTACATAATTGGAACACAATCAACATTACGCCCCACACCGGTTTCTAAGAGGCACCTTGATCTGAATGCCAGCGCTCCACGATGTGTTCGAGAAGCTGAACACGTTCAGAATAGAAAATTTCAATCGCTATTGAAGTCAAATATGCAAACCTGTTGTCAACGATTGGAAATTTTGTGAAAATCGCAGCATCTGGATACTTGGGGTGCGGATGGAGCTTCCAGTGCCAGCCCTCGTCGAGACCTCTCGAAATATTCTTGCACACTGTTGTATTGTGGATCTCCTATAGTAATGTAATGGAAATTGCAACAAGCAAGCACGCAAGCACGCACGCACCTGCAGTAGAACAACGTCGGCCCTCGACTCTAAGATGTGCTTTGCGATTTTCGCAATTCCATTCCTGACCAAATTCCCCGACTTCCACGTGTTAAAGCTCAGCACCCTAATTGCATTGGCGTCCTTCGCAAGAGTTGCATCGGAATCCAGGCTTTTCTTCAAGGCATTCCGTCCTATATAGACGGCATTTTTGACTGCGCTGTGCACCTTTCTCTGTGTGCCCGAGTAGTGGTACAGAGCGACAATCAAGATGACAAACGTGGCCAGTACAATTTTGGTCCAAGACACGCTCGGCGGCATGACTAGGCTAGAATAGAGAGGAACAGCGCTGGGCCGCTGCTGTGCTAAAACCAAGCATGGCTTTCTCGTTGTTATCGCGCGGCGCCTACGACGCCGCGTTCGGTTCAGCGCTGGGGGGGATTTGCGAATCCACGCGTACGGACAGCGTGTCGCGTACTGTGTATCTATCGTAGGTTGGGCGCAACGCAACTTTCTTGTAGAAACGCACGATCCGCTTCACTAATGTTGGCGTCTTTGCTCAACATCCTTGTGTTTGAGTTTCAGCAATGGAATTTTCCCACGCATGAATAAACTGCTAGTGTTCATCGCAAACGAGACAGAAAGCTCTCCAAAACAGCCACAAGCGAACGAAAAGCGGGCAGGAGAATGAGAGGCCGCTGTGGAGAAGGATTCGAAAGACCGACCTCAAACGCAGGCTGTTTCGACGTCGCCCTTTCTGCTGTCAAATCGCGTTTCATCATTCTGGCTGCGTTTACTTCAGGACATTCTTGCAAAACTATCTTGGTTCCTCAATTTTATTGCGAGCATCAAAATTCGTTAGGAAAACTTTCGCGTCTACAATATGTCGATTATGCATGGCTGGGTAAAAATTTTCGCATTCGGGCTGCAAAAATAGGGCTAATTATTTAGGGGGTGGGGGGGGGGGGCGCGACGTGTCTGAAAAACTGGAAGAGTCCTGGTGATGGTTGTTTTGTGGGCGCTGATAGCACAGGACTTCTTCTGTACGTACACGTACTGCACGCACGCACGCACGCAACTGCATATCGCAGTCCCAGGAGGACTAATTAGACGGTTCATGAAGCCTGGATCGCGCGAAAATACGGGTTCTCGCCCTCTCACTTCATATTACTGTATCCCAGCGCCAGTAGCGCGACCACCACGAACGCGTGCAGGAACGATGCGCCAACGAGAAAGGCCAATTCCATTCTTTTCAGAAGTTGCAATTGCTGGTCCGTCTTGACTTTTTCCTGCGCTCTGACGATCGCTTCAGCCCACTCGGCTGCCGCATCGTCGGCTAGGCGTGGCTGCTGCTGCTGCTCGGACCAAGACAGTCGCCGCTGACGCTTTCTCGCAGCCTGCAGCACTGCCCGGTGGCGATAGAGCAGGCAGACTGCTGTCACTGTCGACACCGCCGCGAGGAACATCTCGAATGACAGGAGAATGGCTGAAGCGAACGCCATGGTTGTACATCCGTCGTCACACAACTAAAGAACTGTAAATTGTCCAAGTGTGCCCCAGCCCGGTTTACTGCACTATGGAAGAGAAGCCTAGCCGGTGCATTATTTACGAGGATTTACCTACGGTGCTCTTGGTGCAGTTGCGTCAACAACCGTGAAAGTGCGTGTTGCATTAAAGTTGAGGCTGTGCTGAGATCTGGATGAGTTGTTCAAGTGCGCAAAAGACAAAATGCAGGTTACGGTATGTCACCCACTCAGTAGTGGCGCTTCCTCAGTGTGTGGCAGCTTTTCAGAGATGATCAGCAGCAACACCGACATCGTCAGCAGCGTCGTCAGGCCCATCGTCAACTATTGGGGTGTGTCTGTCCATACACCGATACTCTGCTTTGCACTGGTATAGTACGGTGTGGTTTAATTAAAAGACTTGCGAGTTGTAATGTCGGCATTTTGCTAGCACTGCATGATTTCAATGTACGACGTACCGTAAGCCTTATAATTATCCACCCGCTTAATTAGCACCTTCCTACGGCATACAGTACCCCTGGTGGCTAATTATAGGGTTTTCAGTATTGAACTTTGCGTGAAGGCCGCGCCACAATAATGCTCCGCCTTTAGACAACAGCAAGATGATGAATTTGGAACATTTCGGTGCGTCCAAATGCTTGGCTGACGCGTTCGAGTCTACATACCTTTTCGACCCTCTCGTCAGGGTTGGCGTTCGTGGGCGAGAAGACGCCAATGAGCGAGAGCTGCGTGATGATGAAGCTGGGCACGACCGTGTTTAGGAGGAAGAATGTTGGATGACGTTGAATGACAATAGCATAGACTACTTCTCGAAAGAGTTGTCCCTGGAATGGGCCATTCATTTCAAGTAAATAAGGCTGCCGAGGTACTTACAGGTGCGGAGTTTGCCTTGACCACGCGAGCGTGCAGGCACGCACCCTCGCTACAGATAGGTACATCTGTTGCACTTGCAACCACTGTCCACTAATTCCACAAAATCCTTTTCTTGCATGTTTTGCAACATGTTGGATGGATGCAGGTTTTGCAACTAGGTATGTGCCTAATTGCACTTTGTTACTTCTTGAAATTGGGAAACGAAAAAAATCCAATTTTTTTCGTTGGACCTTACATGATACGAACTGAGTTCTAACGAACTAAGATACTGTTAGCTCTATGGGGGTTCGCTCTAAGACTGTCGGCTGCTTGCGCTCTCTCCTCTCTCACTCGACTTCTTGCCACAACTGGCCGGCTCACCGGCGGCGCGAGGTTATCAAGAGACGGACGCGCCCGGCACCGCGCGCGCGAGAGCGGAAACGCAATCCGGCGAGCGCCCGTTCACACGCGCAGCTTACAAAGGGCCGCCGGCGCCGGCGCCTCATGACTAAGGCACCGCCGCCGGCCGCTCAACGGCCGAGGCCGTCTGGACGGCGCCAAATGTCAAAGGCGGCGCCGACCCGACGATCTCGAAGACGAGAGAGCGGACATGAATCAGCTTCTTCATCGGATTCCTGCCAGCTGTCGAATGCACGCTAAGCGGCCTACCGAATGCACGCTAGGCGGCAGAAATGACTAACACCTACGACTCAACGACTAACTCAACGACTACGCTCAACAACAACAACAACAACGACTAAGATGCAGCGTACCTACAAATGCACACGCGCGCACACACACAGTAGCGACTAGCAAGACTACTGTATGGGCGTAAGCGCATGTACGTACTCTACTGGCTCTCTCTCTCTGCTTCCTCACACTCCTTCCTCACACTCCCCACACTCCTTCCTCACACTCCTCCCCGGGAAGAACGACTTTCGTCCCGAAAGTCAGACTTCGTCGCTGGCCGCTGAGCTGTCCGTGTCGTGTGTGTGGCGCAGGAAGGTGGCGCTCGTCCACGACGCGAGCGATGGTGGCGCTACTGGGCAGCATGACACTGCGACGAGAGGCGCGGCCGCGACACTCTGCTGGAGGGTGTAGAGAATGGTGACTGTTCCTTGGATGGCGCTGTGGTGGTGGACAAAAGTAACGGATCAGCAACTGGCGTTGGGAACGTGTCCAACGCTGAGCGCGGTATCGCGATATCTTCTTTTTATGCTTGCAGCTGCCAGTGGTCTTGGTGTGCAGTCTTGTATGGTTGAGCTTGCGTGACGTTGTAGCAGCGGTCACCATGGGAGAAACGCAATAAACGAACACGGCTATTTTACCAGTCTTGAAGGACTGGTGCCGAGCAGCGGCAGGGGACAGCGCGCCTTTAAACTGAAGAATGGCCGGATAGTCGATGAGGGTCCCAAGCCTCTGATTGCCTCCGCAGAGGTAGAACGTGTTCGCAGGGGACAAGACAGCGTCAGCGTTGGTAGAGAGCAGCAGAACTTGTAGTAGCGCAGCCATAAGGGCCCTTCTGACTGCCTTCGAGCCTCCACCGGCCTTGGCTCGGCACCATATGCTCACCTTGGAGCTGGACCTCTTGTCCTTTTTGTTTGACGCGTCTTCCGGTGTCTTGTCCCGACGAGCAGATTGCTTGTCTACTCGCCCGTCTTGTGGTGACTGTGCTTTTTCCAGGGTCTCCTTGGTGGTATTAGGAGTGGCGTGAGTTGGGCGCGACAGTCGAGTGAGGTGGTCGGGCATCGTGACCTTGCTCTTGGTTGCTTCTTGTGTTGGTTGTTGTTCTTCCTGCGCAGCTGGAGGTTCAGACGCCTCTAGAGCGCCAATCCACTCGGCACTGGAGCTGGTGGTGCTGGTGAAAGAAGACCGGGTGCTGCTGCGTCCATGATTGCCACTGCGCGCAGCTGGGATGGGGATCTCCACGTCGGCGTCAGCGTCGGCGGGCTCTCCAGTAGGTGTTGAGTCGTGCAGCTCGAGGTCAAATGGCTGATAGAAGTGAAGAGTACACACTCTGGTCTGTGCTTCGTATTCCCAGTTTGTTAGACGAGTGTTGATAGATTCAAGCAGCTCCAAGCGTCTGTCGTTGTCTGTCTGTTGTCTCAGAGAACCGGTGTTGGTGTCGTTTGTTGGTTCAATCACAGCAGCGTTGGCGCTGTGCAGCGAGTTCTCTGGCGCGTCTCCGTCGTTGACCATGGGCTGCATTTGTAGGTGGTTTAGCCGAGTCGGTTGTCTGTTGCGGAACTGACACGATGGATTACTGTTGCAAAAACCGGCTGTGTAGTAATTGGAACTGTTGAATGTCTGGGTGTGGGGTTCTGGAAGGTTGGAGCTCCGATTGTGTTGTGTGGGTGCCATTCCGCCAGAGGAAGTCACTCGGCTAGGTGCTTCGTAGCTGAAACTGTTGACATGGTCATTTGTTGTAGGCGTGTCCCAGTAGTTGTCAGGGCAGAAAGCGCTCGTATGCATCGGTGAAGAGCACGTGAAACAACGACGAGGCCCGTCAAGGCGGTCATTGCTGACTCGTCGAGTGCTGCTAGCGGGCCGACTCTGCTCTCGCTGGCGCTTGTGACATTCCGAAATCCAGTGATTAGTTAGGCCACACCACAGACATACGCGTCTGTTGTTATGGTTTACTGGTCCCCACGACTGCGATCGGTGCCCACCAGCGTCTCTCCCAAAACGCTGATCGAACCCAGCGGCAGCGGCCACTTGCGGCGTTCTCACTGCCAAGTTGTTCAGCTGGGCTTGCCCATCTTCGGAGACGCCCAACGCGGTGGCGCTCCCTTCTGCGATAGCTCCAAGCAGCGCGAATGGCTCGGCAGCACTGGCGCTGCTACTCGCAGGCAATGTCTCACTCAGGCGCGATCTCAGGCTCTCTACCCATTCAACAAGTGGAAAGTATCCATTGACTGTATCGGGGCAAAGCACCCTCGCAGTGTTTCGCAGCGAATTGGAGTATAGCCCGTCCAGGAAGATTTGGCGCAAGGTTCCGATGTGGTCGTTGGCAGCAGGGTTGGCAGCGTCAATGACGGCGTCTCCATAGGCAATCTTTCCGAGTTCAAGCAAGCAGCGACCAAATTCCGGAACGGATTCGGTCACAAGTTGTTTCCTGATGTGTAGCTCACGAATTGCGTTAGCCTTGTCCCGCGGATTACGGTACTTGTTACGCAGAGCAGCAGATAAGGCCCTGGGGTCGTTCTTGACTGCAGCTGTGAGAGTGGCGGCAAACTCTGCTGCACGTCGAGTCAATCGGCCTAGCAGTAGCTGTGCTCGCTGCGCCTCTGGAGCAGAGCACTGCTCCATGACGTTGGACACGGTTCGTAGCCACTTGTCGATCGAAACTGTCCCATCCCCCGAGAAAAGCGGCGTTTTCGACAGTTGCTCGTACACTGTGTGGTTGGCGTTCGCTGTGGCGAAGGTGCGCAATACGCTGTCTAGCTGCTCAGTGTTCTGCCGTGACCGTAGCTCCTGTAGGGAAGTGACCAAGTTGTTATACTGCTCCTGGGAGATGGCCATGTTGTCGTCGTTCGCGTTCGATTGATGCCCGGCTACGGTAGGTCCAACTACGGTGGGTCCGACTACGGTAGGTGTTTCAATCCCGTCCGCGCTGTCACTGTCGGACGCGCGGCGCACCGTTTCTGTGGAGCTATTGCTCTCGTTGGAGTTAGTACGGTGCCGCGTGTCACGGTCGCGTTGTAGCTGGCGATCGACGACGCGAGCGTCTCTGGCTGCGTTCTGGAAGACGGGCGTACCTTTGTGCATAGACTGGGAGTCTTGCTCCTTGCTCCTTGCTCGCTTGGCTGGTTGCTGGGGACTCGCTTGGTTGAAGTCTGCGGTCCTGTCTGCTGCGGTCTTGGCCAGAAACAGCGCGAGGCTGCCGGCTCGTCGACGGGGAGTGTTCTCAACCCGCGCTTCTGCTCCTCGGCTGGCCGTTGCTTGTCGATGCCTGTCGCGTGGCCCTGCTGCCTCGCCCCCGTCGATGTCCCTTGGCCGAAGTCTTGGAGCCGCCCCGTACAGGGCTCCAGTTGTTAGCTCTATGGGGGTTCGCTCTAAGACTGTCGGCTGCTTGCGCTCTCTCCTCTCTCACTCGACTTCTTGCCACAACTGGCCGGCTCACCGGCGGCGCGAGGTTATCAAGAGACGGACGCGCCCGGCACCGCGCGCGCGAGAGCGGAAACGCAATCCGGCGAGCGCCCGTTCACACGCGCAGCTTACAAAGGGCCGCCGGCGCCGGCGCCTCATGACTAAGGCACCGCCGCCGGCCGCTCAACGGCCGAGGCCGTCGGGACGGCGCCAAATGTCAAAGGCGGCGCCGACCCGACGATCTCGAAGACGAGAGAGCGGACATGAATCAGCTTCTTCATCGGATTCCTGCCAGCTGTCGAATGCACGCTAAGCGGCCTACCGAATGCACGCTAGGCGGCAGAAATGACTAACACCTACGACTCAACGACTAACTCAACGACTACGCTCAACAACAACAACAACAACGACTAAGATGCAGCGTACCTACAAATGCACACGCGCGCACACACACAGTAGCGACTAGCAAGACTACTGTATGGGCGTAAGCGCATGTACGTACTCTACTGGCTCTCTCTCTCTCTGCTTCCTCACACTCCTTCCTCACAGATACGAAATACGAACAAAGAATTCTACCGTACCTGAAAGTGGAGCATGCGATCGTGGTGCTCCATTGACATGAGCGTCCATTCTAGAATCGTAGATGTGGGTATAAACATTGCAAATTGAAATGGAAAGGATGGTATACTGTTCCCCACCTTGGTCAGCTCTAAAATTGGTCACGTCGGCGTCTTCAGCGACAATTTCGATTTCGGCCGTGGTGTGTGCCCATGTCTCTATGTCGACTGTGCAATTTTGCCAATCAAATGGAAAATATGCGGCCTGGAGAGAAGATGTGTGTGTGTGTGTGTGTGTGTGTGTGTGTGTGTGTGTGTGTGTGTGTGTGTGTGTGGTGTGTGTGTGTGTGTGTGTGTGTGTGTGTGTGTGTGTGTGTGTGTGTGTGTGTGTGTGTGTGTGGTAAAAAACGTGAAAATGTTGGTGTGACTTTGCCACTGACAAAGAGTAGGTACCTACTGAAAACTAGACCGTCCGTACTGTCCGTATCAAAACTCAAAGTCCACGTAGATCAAATCTACACGTACAGTACATGTGTATACCCTAAATCCTTCAAAGAACGCCCCCTCCAATGATCGCTTTGAAGAAAAACCCACATGGAAATCGCAGTGTCCAAAGATGGTGGCAGTGAGCATGTGCTGAACTGTGCCATTGTGGTGCAGGCGGACGAAGATGGGTGTGTTCACGAACACTTCCTTGACTTCCACCCTACAACAACGCTGCAATATTCTGATGAAAAGTTTTCGATTCCGAACGTTCTCACGCGTCCGCGAAGACAACATCGGGCATCCAGAGGAGATCTTTAGGGACAGTAAGAGCCCGAATGCTGTCGAACGCTTCCGGCTCCCACGTTAGTGCCGCGTCTTTCCACTGCTAAAATGAAAACTCAATGACACTCTTGATTGATTTCTTTGATTATGCAACCTGCAAAACCATTGCTAATTAATTACATACCATGACCAGCCAGGTGGACCAGACGAATTCCTGAGAGGCGCCGTTCTAAATATCAAAAAGTGACTGTTATGAGTTGGCCAACAACAAGGAAAACAACAAGTCTACCACCAATTTGATGATTCTGATTGGTGTCGGCCGAATTTGGACGAGCAGGGCTTCCGACTGGTTTTTTATGGGCCTGATCCGATTGTCGTAGGTGTCAAAGAGGTAGGAGTACAGTCGCGAGGTGGAGACGTGCGGATTCGGTTTCGAGGGCATAGGAGTTTGGTTCGCTGTGCTGTAGATGTCGAGGTCACCTGGGTGGAAGTTTGACTATTCTTGTGAATGAAAAGCGTAATTATAACGGAAGTGACGTGTACCTACGTGTACTGCATGGATGCCACAGTTGCAGCAATACTGGAATGGCGGGGATCAGATCAGTTTGTCAGGTCACATGAGTGGTGTGGTGGTGACCAACATGTGCAGAAGTTGTAGTGCGTCGAGTACACTGTACCTTGCAGCCATACCTCGGACTGGAGGGCTCTCTGGTCCCCCCTCGTTCCCCCCTCATTCTCAGTCGGAAGGCTCTACTTCGACCACTGTCCACCTTTCGGTCCCAGACCCCCACCCCTCCTCCCCCCAAATGGGTCATTCACATTGCTTGCCATTTTTTACAGGCATAAACTAGCAGCATACCTAAAGACGCGAGTGTTGTTATGATGACGAATACCCGCGTCGACCAATGAGTCATCACCACCACCAGCAGCAGCGACTTGTATCGTTTTCTCTATCTCCGAAGCCGAAAGTGAATTCCTATGAAAGATGAATTATCGCGCGCCCTCTCTCTCTTTCTCTCTTCGAAAAGTGAAGGCATTCATTTATCTTTGAGAGCACTGACAAACACGTGAAGGTGCGTAACCGAATAACTCTGCAAATACGCGTCGACACTTGCGACTCGAGCAAAATCAATAAACACACTGTTCCTAGGTACATGCCTTGCATCAATGTTACACTTGTACGCATGGACGAATCTTGTATTGTATGTGTCGGAACTATTGTGTGCAACACCAGGGGCGGATCTAGAAATTTTCGGCTAGGGGGGCGAACGAGCCTACCCCGTGGAACCGGCCACAATTAGACCTATATGTAGGTAGCAGCACCTGCGTACATTTCGGGAACCAGGAATTTGTTTTGCGAAAAGGGTGAAAAAACTAGCCACAATTTGACTATTAGTTTATTCGTATTTTTTGCGTTGCATGCACACAAATGGCGCCGCAGGCAAAATTTTTAACTTTTTGGCATCACGTACGCTCTGAAAGTCATGCAAATTTTGTTACGCTTTGTGCAAAATTAACTGCGCCTCAGGCGAAAATTTTGCTAATTCTACATCTCTCAATGCCTTCTTTCTTTAAAAAATTAACTGTGGAGCGATTTTAATTGGCCTGTTGGCCAGCAGTGGCGGATCCAGAAATTTTTGGGGAGGGGGAACCCTGTTGATATTTAGAGATGCTGGGTCATTTCGTCGATGTTTTGGGCACACAATCGGTCATTATTGACAAGTAATAGATAAAATCGGCGCCGCAGACGAAAATTTTTGCGCTTTTCGACCACCTACACGCATTTTTATGCGGGGAAAAGTAGTTTCGCTAGGCACGTTTATTCTTCTACGGCCCAGCCCTCCCTCCCCCCTTCGCCCTGGATTCTCGATTTTGGGAGGGAGAATTCTCCTCCCCCGCCCTCCCTGGATTCGCCACAGTTGGCCAGGTTCGCCAAGAACTGAGGGTTGACTTCCCCAAAGGGCGTGCTCACCTCAGCGCCGCAGTCAAAATTTTTTTGGTTAGGGAATCCTATATCCTGCCCCCAAAAGGAGTCCCAAGTCCAAGAGTGACCTGTACGCTCACTACAGGACAGGGCCGCAGGAAAAATTTGCATGTATGGGTAGCGCGTTAATCTAAAGGAAACAAAGACATCTGCTAAACCTCCCTGGCCTGCCTGCTCGCGCTTGACCTTCGCCCATCACCTACTGCCCACCCTTCGCCCCTCGCCTACCCACTTGCCCTTCGCCCTCGCCTGCCACCCACCTTTCGCCCCTCGCCTACCCGCCCGCCCCACACGCAATCCGCCCAGCTATGGGGGCGATCGCCCCTTTCGCCCCCCCCCCCCCCTAGATCCGCCCTTGTGCAACACTCACAGTACCGTATACTTATTGCGTCCAAAGATTAGTGTTGCAGGTTGTGTGTTGCACTGCTCGTCTCAAACGCATCAGCAATTGACATCGCATCGGTTTGTGCTCACAACTGGATGCTATAGCAAGTGGTCTGTCTTCGCGATGGCGAGGCAAACGAATACCGTCGAAAGCGCCGATTCCTCGGTGATCGACGGCCTAGGGGGTGCAACAGCCACGTCCGGCGGCGATGCCGGGAATTTCCTCGCAAGCGGGACCGCCCGGCGAGCAGCCGCAGTTGTCGCAGCTCGTCGGATTCGGCAGCAGACAGGCGGTGGGCGCCGAGCCGTTGGCGCACGTGCTCCTCTGCACCGCTGAAAAGGCAGAGCCGCTCTAATTTTGTATGTACCCGGCTATGGTTTCGGTCCATACATAGGTACCGTACGTCAAGGTGATCATGCTTGAACACAGTCAACTAATCGGGCCGCGGTCTGGGTCAGCGGTTGAAGAAAAGGGAAGTGAGGAGTGGCGAGGCGGAGGGTACGCGGGCTGGAGTCAGTCATATACCGTAAATCCTCCAATAGTGCCCCCCGGGCACTATTTTTTCAACCTCTCCTTACCCGGGGGCACTATTGGAAGGGGGCTCTATTATTTCAACCTTGCCGTACCCGGGGGCACTATTGGAGGGGGCTTCTATTGGAGGATTTACGGTAAGTGGATTGTACAAGAATTGGAGACACGTGCGGCCCATATGCAAAATTACGGCGTTCACGAGCAGACACCACCAGAGTTGTAGAACCGAACCGGAGCGTCTGCAGCAGACGTTAGAATTGCGGCAGACGTTCTCGTCGCCGCCGTTGTCGGTGCAGAGGGAGACGGAACCGCAGAAGCCGATGAAGTTCAACTCTCCGTTGCACACGTCTTCGGGAGGAGTGCCTAAACACGCACATCGCTTGTGTGAGAGCGCTTGCATGCGCTCGAGCACAAAACAATATTGCCCAGTTCTGCAGTAGCTCAATTTAAACATAGCATTCAAATAACCAATTGGAAGCTACATGCAGTATTGGCGCGGCTCATCAAAAGCAACCGAATGTCGCGCAACAGAGCATACTGTAGCGTAGTGCGTACCGCCCGTTCCCCCACGACAGCAGGCGTTGCCAGCGCAGAATCCGTTGGTCGACGGTCCTCCTGGCCCTTGGCAGGCGAGCACGCCAGCTTCGGACGTGCAAGTGTTGCTGGCATAGGTCGCGCCGTACTTTCTGCAGCGATACGCGTTGCCTGCAACTCACACCGTCTCCACACCTACACAGTGCATTGCGCGCAGCTACAGTAGCCAACGTACAGTATCCACCGTAGCGTCGACTATATCCGCCCCAATAGCCGCCCCAGTAGTTGTAGCGACCGCCTCGTCTATAGGAGGAGTAGGACCTCCTACCGTAGTCACCTCGGTAATCGGAGAGAGCTAGAAGGGAAAAGTGCGTAGCATTGAGTCTCTTACTGTAGTTAGAAAAAAAATTCGCTGCTTTTCTCTCGCAAGACATACACTGTCATAATCAGTCGGTCCGACTAATGAGAACACTACCGTATTACGGTATATTTTTGTTTTCAGAATGGAATGGAATGGCGAAACAAAACCGGTCGCGTCACCTGTCCTTCGCGGCGTTGTCACCTGTACTTCGAGCGCCGAGGGCAGTAGCTGCGTCTCTCCGGGACAAGGCACGTTGTAGTTCAACAGAGCCCACTCCTTCGAGGCTTTGTCCAGCCGTTCTTGGACCGCCTGCGATTCCCGCCCCTCGGCCACTCTCAGTCCGCCGCCGTTCGTCTTGCCTTGCGGGCACAGCACCTTCAGTTTGCTCGCTGAATTGAGTTGCGTTGGCCTGAGACGTTGGAACCTGGTGGCAAGCCACTGTGCAACGGCACGGGAGCAATCCCATCACTCGTAAACTGAGTTAGGTATGCGAGTTGAGAGTAACCATGGGGGTCCATCTTCCTCTCATCAATCATCATTCACTCTAATCCGTCAGTTACACTCAATTTGTCAGCTCTCACGATCAATTTTCGTTTCCTTGGCCTTTGTCATCACTGGCTTCTTTCCATCTGAAGCATCCTGCCCAGTTGTTGTTGCGAGCCAATGCGTTACCAAGAGCGCTAGGCAGAGACGCATCCTTGTCAGTGCCTTTTGCGTTCTCAATTCTTATTTTTCTTCGCAAATTTTCCTGGATAAAATCAGAATGAGTCCAGTCCGGTACGGCAGCGTGAAAAACAGTCTGCCGGTACCAGCTTAGCGAGTACAGCTGCCAAGGCGGCGCATTGACGTCAAGCGATCAGAGCATCCTGTTCTGAAAGCACACAACAACAGCACACAACAAATTCATAACGCACCCAGAATTTGCGGCGATTTAATTCAGCTGGATATGAGAAATCAAAGTGCTGTTTTTTTTTAAACTCCTAACACTGCTGTAATGGATAAACTGGTTTGCAAAACACAAACTATTTTAATTTAACTTTCGCAAAGTGTAATTTGGGTTTGTTTCTCTGTACACGTGTGCGCACCGGGTTTGTATTGCATGGCTCCTTCTGATCTATACGTTGTTGTCGGTTTGAGGGCGAATTTGGAACTGAGACGTTTAGGCACCGAATCAAATTGCGTGTCTTGAGCGCGGCTTGTGTAGAGACGGTATATTTTGACCAACAACGCTGCAATGCCCTGCAACATGCGAAAGTGGCGAGCGTTGAGATAGAAAAAAGTTGAAATTACAGACTCCCTCCCCTACCCAATCCTCTAGGCCACCAAACGTATCGTCCGTCGTATCATATTGGAACAAAAATGTAGCGAAGCAACCACACGTGCTTCGCGTGTGCTTTTCTATTGTATCATTTCTACTGTAATTTGTGAGTTTAGTATTCGTTTGTTCGGATTAGCGATATTTAGTGAATCAAGGGGTATACTTTCTTGTTATAAATGGCTGCCCCGTCGCACAAGTTGCCTCGACAGATATTCCTGACCGGCTTGCCGGGCGTCGGCAAGACGACGGCCGTCAAAAAACTGCTGGAAATGCTTTCGAAATGGCGCGAAAATTTGAAAATTGCAGGTTTTTATACCGAAGAGTTTAGAAACGAGAAAAACATTCGAATGGGATTTAAGGCAATCGCCTTGTCCAGCGGTCCCACTGCGGCAGCAGACACCGTCAATTTCTATCTATTACTTTGTATCCAAAAACGCGTAAATTTCAAACAATCCTTCACGAATAATGATTCGGAAATGTTGAATTTGACGGTGTCATTTTATTTATTTTAAAGGTAATTTTGGCGTCTCGGGATCATGCATTGGCCCAGGCGTCGCGCTCAATGCCCAGAGTTGGTCAGTACGCAGTTTTTGCTCAAGGTTCGTTTTCGTCGGGCAGAAGGGATTCGTTCGTCTAATGATTGAGCCCGTGCGTGCGTGCGTGCGTGCGTGCGTGCGTGCGTATTTGCGTGTACGTGACTGCGTGTATACGTGCGTGGGCTCAGGGGGGGGGGGTCTAGGGGGTTCCCCCTGGCTATAGCCGCCCGCTTTTTTGCGTGAGAGAGGCCCCCTGGCCATCGCCAATTTGAGTGGATACGGTAGCTATTTCAGCGATAATATGTACCTTACCTAACATTGCATTTTCGCGTGTATTTATTTTGTGGAAATAAATGAGCGTTTCGCCTCTATGCTTAACGCCCAGGCCGGCGAGGCTCTTCAGAAGCAACCGGCCTTTAAATTATAGTGTATTTGAGCAAATTGACGGGTTTATTACCACATTACTGAGAGAAACGAAGTGTAGTACATATATACAATTTTCACCTGATTACCTGCTCTCTTAACGCCAGGTTCTCGTCGCTTTGCTTGGAGCTTTCTGATATATCCATGGTATTAGCTGAGTATTTGCAGAATTTGTAGAGAATTTGCAGAGAATGCAGCAGCGGTATTTTAAGAGCGGTCGCCCGCCCACTCGACCGGAAAATATCGGGCGGGCGCATACTTCTCGACCGGTTGAGAAAAATACGTATTTTAAGACCGGTCGAGTGGTAGGGTGACCGGTCAGAAAACGGTCGTGCTCTTTGCTCGACCGCCAGTGCAAAAAAGCGAAAAAATGGCGGATTTGTCAGTAGTTCCGAGAGCAGCGGCGAAGAGGATGACTGAGAGAATCGACAACGACATCTGCGAGATCCCTTAGCGACAGTTCAGCAGCCAGGGTTGCATAAAAAATTTCAGTTTTTTTAGCATTTATTTTTGTAACTTTTTTTAATTTATATTGTAACTTTGTAATTTTGTAACTCTTTTTAATTTATATTGTAACTTTGTAACTTTTTTTTATTTTAAGGAAAAGCGCGATTGACGGCTGCTGCACTTGCGCATCTGTTGCTGCAGCCTGCTTCACCCACTGGTTGAACCATGGCATGACAACACGTTGTCCATGACAAGAGTATGAGTAGAATGGCGGGCACTGTTTGCAATCGTGATGCGATGGCGCACTGTGAGTGATGCAATTGTGTGATCATGCGCGCACATTGATTGAGCCGTGTGATTTGCAAGAACAACGACATCGTCAACACAAAATTATTCACATATTCAGTCACAGCACACATCGTAAACACAAACCAAATCGAATTGATCAACTCTCCATTTATTCCTTCAATATCGTCATCTGCGTGTTGCCCGCGCTGCCACGTGTTCTTCCCTTCCGGTCCAGCGTTCGTCTCGTTCGGAATCGGGCGAGAACTTGGCGTTGATCGGCTCTCACGTTTTATTTCGCCATCGATTTGCCAACGTAGCTGAGGAATTTTAGCGGATAAAGACCCAGTTCGTCTCCGCGAGTACCAGCGCCGCCCACGAGACTTTCATGCAGTGCGAAAAATGTGTCGACAACGACATCTTCCATATTCGTTCAATCGGGAACTTTGCGAAGGTACGAATTTAACGTGGGCTCTTTTGAGCGCTCCCACAGCGCATAGCGACCGGTCGGGCGGGTGTTCTGAAATACGCTTCCGCACTCGCCCGCCCGACCGGTCGGAAAAAATCGGTTGGCGACCGGTGGGCGGGCGACCGCTCTTAAAATACCGCTGCAGATCTTTAATTCCAATTTACTTCAGATTTAGAATCTGCTGCAGAACTCTGGTTTTCGTGGAGTATACGTAGTTGCGTTGTAGTAGTGCGTAATGGGATATTTTGCGCAATAGGCTGCGTGTACTGTAACGGAGTTATTTTGGTGCAGGCGTTAATTCGGTGCAGGCCTGGTCATAATTTAAGTATCCGTTTAATTATGTTTTTTCTTTTGTAGTTTGAGCATATTTGTTTTAATAAGCTTTCTTGATTGTGTATTGCCTTGAGTATATGTTTCATAGTCATATTTTTGTCACATTTGTTGCACAGTACATATTCATCATGTAAGCATTTAATTCTGTTCCACATGTCGTTCTCTGAAGTCGTCAGGCGTAGTATGCGTAGTATTTGTCCTCTTAGGATTCCATAGGGCATGTTCCGTGGCACGTTGCTACCCTGCATGATGTAGCGGTTAATCTTGAACTGGTATGCGTCCGTCTTGTTGTATAACTGCACTTCTGCATTCTTACTACAGATGTCAATAGTTAGATCTAGGAAGTGCGTTTTGTGGTTGCAAATTGTTGTGTTGTTTAGCGTCAGTTCAGTAGGATACATATCTCTTGCTATTTCTTGGAAATTTTGCAGGTTTATGGCTAGGATGTCGTCAACATACCGGAAAATGTATTGGTCGTTTTGCAGCTTGTTGTTTTTAAGCCAGTTATATTCGTACCAGCTAAGACAAAGATCAGCTAAAGCACAGCTGGTGACACCTCCTTGTGGGCAGCCTTTTACTGTGTGGAATATAATGTTTGCGAATTTCATATATGAGCTTAGTAGTATGTCCTTGCACAATTCTTTAACTTCGCTTTTGTGCCAGCAGTGGGGACCAGTTTGACACTCGTTGAGGTACGAAACTTTATTATATTTGAGTGTCGTATAGTCCGTTTTAGCGTTTTGATGGCATAGGTCAATTACTGAATTAATGCCTTTGGTAATTGTAGTATGATTCAACGATGGGTACAAGGCAGTAAAGTCTCCAGAGTAGATTATGTGTGCTGTGTCAACGTCTTTTAGCGTTTCTGCTACAGTATATGAATTATTTATGGATACGTAGGTTTTGGTTCTGTTCCGTGCATAGATCGCGTTGCAGTAATTGTTGAAATGTTTAGTGTAGTGACTGAGGAAAAGCTTGCAAACATTTTCTAGTGGTTTTAGGCTGGACTTCTTAGCCGCTACAATAGTCCGAAGTCGTGGTGGGTCTTTGTGTAATTTTGGGTTTGCAAAAATCAGTGGTATTGCTTTGTAGTCTGCCTTTAAATATTTAATTTGATACCTCTTATATAATTCCAGGTGAATGGACGTCACTTTGGCTTGATCAAAGTTAGTTGGTGTATACGTTTCATTTTGCTGAAAGACGATTTTATTGTTTTGGGCTATGAGTCCACATTCTTCTGCAAGTTTTTTTATGTAATAATTTTTGCATACGATTGAGTAGTTCCCTGGTACTTTGTCTGTAGTGGTGATAATATATTTCTCTTGGAGCCCTTTAAGGTAGCTGATACTCGTAGCTTTTAATCCGCTATTTGAGCTGCGTAGCGTGCACTGTCGTATCCTTTGGTTGATTTGTTTAGCTATTTTTTGTTCAATGTTAACCAGTTCGACACTGTTGATTATATGTTTATCTGCAAGCATTTTTAGGTATGGTTTTAGTTCATTATGTATAGATTCTGCTATTTTTTGTTTGTTTTCGAGTATGTTTGTTTTGTATTTTGTACCTAGGGCAAAGTAGTTTCTGAGATCTTCATCTTGAATGATGCTTAGGTCTCCTGTTATCACGTGTCTAGTATCACTGTTGGCAAACGATTTTTCACATTTACACTTTTGCAAGTTTTCTAATGCGGTGATCAGTTTCTTTTCATCAAGCGTTCTTAATTCTTTGCTGTAGTTGCATAGTCTCGTCCATAGAGGTGGCGCAGTTTTGTAGGTTATTTGTACATCCCACGTAATTTTTGGCAGAGGTCTCTGTATTATTTTGCTGATATTATTTTTAGATATTATTTTACCAATTCCAATCTCGGATACAGCTGTATGTACATGAGTAATTAAGATTCGTTTTTGACTGTTTTTCATGGTTGCCTGTACATTTTCTTTTTTTGTATCCTTTAGTAAGAATCCCACTAGTAGTGCAGTCACTTCATTGCTGTACTTTTTGTGAAGGCAGATCTGCATGATTTTCTCAATAAATTTTATTTTTGATTTTTTCAGTTCATGGAAAATAGCGCTTTTGTGGAGGGTTTGTATTTTTGAAATAAATTGATTCACTCCGTTGTCGTTTAGTTTTATTTTTGGTGATTTTCGTTTGTGTCGTTTATTGAAATTAATTTTCCTGTTACGATGTACAGTAATGCCAGCAAAGTACGGGTTTTTTCTCTGGGGATTTTCATGACATCGTGTAGGCTTTGCACAGTGCCGATTGATTTGATGTGGGTGTTTAAGCCGTATGGATATAATGAGTTAGCCTGTATCATCCAGAATTTTTCAGCGTCTAGTCTGTGTTTGTGTGTGTTGCTGTTTTCGGGTTGAAAGCATTGTAGTATTTCTATTCTCATGTCTTTAACTGAATGGTCATTTGTTCTGAAGTGCTGATAAAGTCTCAGGTTTGACTTATTGTTGAGCACTGCTCTTCGATGTTCTCTAAATCTAGCTGACAGTTTACGTTTTGTTTCTCCTATGTATTGGTATCCGCATTTAATGCATGTTATCATGTAGATTACGTTTTCAGTGTTACAGTTCCATGCTTTGTTATTATTTGAACCTGTTGTTATGATTTGGTTTGTACTTGTGAAGGTAACGTAGTCTCTTATGACCACATGAGTGCATGTTATACAGTTCTTTCCACATGCGTAAGTAATTTGGTGCGTTCCGCCGTTTGGCTGTATACTGTAGTTAGTTTTTCCATCCGCCACAGTACACTCTATGTTGCAGCATCTTCCTTCAGCACCACGGGGGACGGGCGAGTGCCCTAGTTCAGCGCTGTGTACTTGGTGTACATATGGAGCGGTGGAGGAGGTAGGAGTGCCAGGAATAGAGGGTTCCCTCCGAGACTATTGCCAGGACTGCTGGCCAGGCGTCTGCCACAGTTGAATAACTTTTCCTGTACAGCCCAGGATCCCAGGAAGCCTTCCCGTGCCCTCGGAGGCAGGGGCAGAGACAGCGGGAGGCCTGTCCGTGGTGCGGCTGTCATACACTCAGTACATGCACTGGAAATGAATCGCGCATATACGTGCTTTGCTACTTGCCTTCGTACGTGAACTGCAGACTTAGAAGGTCACTGGAGTAGTTAATTTATTAACTGTATTACGTGAGCTTAACAAGACAAGCAGGGTGCCTCATCGTAAGGCAACACCTAGGACGCTGAGGTTGTATACTGTGAGGAACTTAGCTGAATATGTTTTGGGAACATGTAAGGCCTTTAAATGGCCTTGTGGCACTTTGGAGGATGCCAATGTTAGTGGGTGTACCTTAGAGTGTGAATTTATAATGAACGATAAAGATGAATGGTACCTACAGGGTGGCCCAAAAAAAATGTGCCCTTTTTGTATTTTCCGTAACTCAACCTAACCATGGCGGATTGGGATGAAATTTTGTGGGCTTATAGCCAAATACAATCTGTATACGCCCTCCAAATATTATTCCCATCCGACCACCCACGCGCATTTCATGACCATGTTCCCAAAACACCCAATTTTCGAAGTGACGGACCACATGAAAATGGACCAAAAAAAAATGTGCCCCCCTCTATCTCGGCCGATCGGGGACGGATCCGCCTGAAATTTTGCAGGCTACAGGGCACCCTAAATTCTACCTCGCATGCCAAGTTTCAGCTACTTCTGTTAAGGCTTGCTGTAGTGAGCGCTACACACACACATCAAACCACCCATTTTCAAATCTTTCTAAACATGTGCTCGATTTGAGCGCCGTTCTGCGACACAACCGCCCTCAGACGAGCTCGAAAACCGTTCTTTCGGTCAAGAATCACACTGCGAATCCACCCGTCGTCAATGCTGTCCCAAACTTCTTGCAGCCGCACTTTCAGAGACTGCAGACTGTCAAAGGACGGGTGCCTGTCAAAAACTTTCTGCTCGAACACCTCCCACACGCGATAGTCCATCGGGTTGCAATCGGGAGAGTTGGCCAGCCACTCCGTCGGGTGGATGAAGTCGGGGCACTGCCGCGAGAGCAACTGCACAGTGTCCTTTGCGGTGTGAGATGGAGCACTGTCCTGAAGAAAAATCCAGTCCTCCGATGGGAAAAGGCGCTTGCAGTCGGGGAAAAATCCGTCCGTCAACAGGCTGCGGTAGAAGTGACCCGTCACTTTTGTTGACGGAGGGACAAAGTGCAGTCTCGTCTTCCCAGCAGCCGACACGCCAGCTGCTACCATGACCTTCAAAACAAACCAAAATGAAAACTTTGTGAAAAAAAGGTTCAAAAACCTTCAAGCTTTTCTTTTCCCTCTCAACCAACAGACGGCCGGGATCAATGGCGCGCTTGGGTCCGACGCCATAAACTCTGCTATTCCGCGCGTTCCGTGGCGCCTGAGTCTCAAACCACTTCTCGTCTGTAAAGACCGTGCGTCTCACAGCATCGACTGGTAGCCGACGAAGCAAATTCTGCGCCCTCTTCCGGCGCTGCTGCTTCTGCAATGGATTCAGCTGATGGACTGGAACTTTGGTAAAGCATCGCAGCGCCAGATGTCGCTGGGCCCTTTGGACAGACGTCCTCGCGATGGCCAACTTCTGCGAGATTTTTCTTTGACTCAAGTGTGTCCCAGGATTGGAATCCTGAGACAACGTGTGACGCTTGATTGCTGCAATGTTGGCCTGCGTCAAAGCCGTTCGCGGTCGCCCACTTCCCGGTTTGCGCTCGAGAGAACCTCCACGCTGCTAAAGAAAGACCATAAAAACTCGACAATAAACTCAGAAAAAAAACCTTGGTTCGCTGGAGGAAACTCTGAATGCCTCTGAGCGTCACATTGTGATCGCCCTTCAAAAGCCGAAAAATTTTTTTTGCGCCAAAATTGTGATTCGAATGATAATTCCAGATAATTGCGGACAAACCATCCGAATACGCCATTATTTGACAAAAACAGGATCAAAAATATTTTTACAGTATTATTATTATGAACACGCATGAAAACAACCACACAAACAAAGACAAATTTTGCGCAAAGTTTGAATTTGTGTTACTAAAGCGGACCTGAACGGACCGGGCTGAAACTTGGCATGCGAGGTAGAATTTAGGGTGCCCTGTAGCCTGCAAAATTTCAGGCGGATCCGTCCCCGATCGGCCGAGATAGAGGGGGGCACATTTTTTTTTGGTCCATTTTCATGTGGTCCGTCACTTCGAAAATTGGGTGTTTTTGGGAACATGGTCATAAAATGCGCGTGGGTGGTCGGATGAGAATAATATTTGGAGGGCGTATACAGATTGTATTTGGCTATAAGCCCACAAAATTTCATCCCAATCCGCCATGGTTAGGTTGAGTTACGGAAAATACAAAAAGGGCACATTTTTTTTTGGGCCACCCTGTAGTTAGCTGTAACTAGGTGCTGTGGCTGTTTTGATAAGGTGCATAGGGTATAGGTGGTTACTGTAAGTTGATGGATACTAATAAATAAACGTATGCATGCATAGCATATGCTGGGGTACGGTAGCTGAATGTGGAATGCAATGATCGAACGGTGGTCGAACGTGGCGCGCACGCGAAAATAACCGAACACAAGCTGTCACTTGGTGAGCAAGACGGTGCGCGAAATTTTTGGGAAGAGCGAACGAATGTGTGTCAGAGATCAAATGGGTGAATCACAGGAACAATTAAAGGATAGATCAGCAATTGCTGGAACTTAGAATGAGGGAATTTACACAGGTTAATCGGTGGTAGTTCGATTCTAACTGTAGAATAGGAATCGGTAGCGGAACAACTTAGTTTTTTTCGGGTTGCTGCTTCGTCTTTTTGGTGGCCGATTCATCTTCGTCTGAAAAGGCGTCGTCTGCAGATGCTCTGGGTCTCTTGCTAGCTTTTCTTTCAGTTTTTCTTTGGCGTCTTTCACTTGCATAATTTTTTTCGACTTTTTGCAGAATAGAGTGTCTTTCTTGAAGCCGCAGACCCATTCGCCCCCAAACGTGGAATTAAACCGTTTCGCGATTTCATAGTTCTGGGATTCGATTCGCCTTTGCTCTTCTGTTTTGTCATCTGCGACTCGAATGGGTTAGTTCTTGATGCGAAATCCTTTCAGATTTTTGAGGTTCTGGAAGAGGCGAATTTTCTGTTCTCTTTTGACAAAGGCCACGATGAATGAGGTTTTGTCCTTGTTGAGGTAGTGGGAGACGTCAATCTGCGTGCCTTTTATTTCACCGTCGTTATACTTAAATCCGTTTTTTAGAATAAACTTGAAATTGTCTTCTGCCGATTTTTCTTTGTCGAGACCTTTGCAGCTGATGCGGACGTTGTGTTCCCTCTGTTTCTTCTCATTGCGTTCGACTTTTTGAATCAAATTTTCGAGATTTTCGGAATTTTCTTCAATTTTCTTCGAATTCTGGTCCAATTATTTGGTGATTTCGGATATCTAAACGAGAGATGTATTTGTAGGAGTACGTGTAGTGTGGTTGCAAGCAACCAGGTAAAGGTCCGCCGAAGCGGTAGGTAACGCTAGCACGAAGGCTAGCACCGCCGAAGCGGCTGGTAACACTCCCTGAGGGAGAGAGGTAGCGCCGCCGAAGCGACTGTCCGTCACAGGGACGGACGTGTGTATATGTGTACCGTAAAGTGTTTATTTAATTAAGTGTACTACCGACGGGACTCAGGGGGCGCGGGCTCTAGGCCACGATCAGCCCCGTAGAGAACCGCCCGGTCTAATTTGAGTGGATACGGTAGCTATTTCAGCGATAATATGTACCTTACCTAACATTGCATTTTCGCGTGTATTTATTTTGTGGAAATAAATGAGCGTTTCGCCTCTATGCTTAACGCCCAGGCCGGCGAGGCTCTTCAGAAGCAACCGGCCTTTAAATTATAGTGTATTTGAGCAAATTGACGGGTTTATTACCACATTACTGAGAGAAACGAAGTGTAGTACATATATACAATTTTCACCTGATTACCTGCTCTCTTAACGCCAGGTTCTCGTCGCTTTGCTTGGAGCTTTCTGCTATATCCATGGTATTAGCTGAGTATTTGCAGAATTTGTAGAGAATTTGCAGAGAATGCAGATCTTTAATTCCAATTTACTTCAGATTTTTAGAATCTGCTGCAGAACTCTGGTTTTCGTGGAGTATACGTAGTTGCGTTGTAGTAGTGCGTAATGGGATATTTTGCGCAATAGGCTGCGTGTACTGTAACGGAGTTATTTTGGTGCAGGCGTTAATTCGGTGCAGGCCTGGTCATAATTTAAGTATCCGTTTAATTATGTTTTTTCTTTTGTAGTTTGAGCATATTTGTTTTAATAAGCTTTCTTGATTGTGTATTGCCTTGAGTATATGTTTCATAGTCATATTTTTGTCACATTTGTTGCACAGTACATATTCATCATGTAAGCATTTAATTCTGTTCCACATGTCGTTCTCTGAAGTCGTCAGGCGTAGTATGCGTAGTATTTGTCCTCTTAGGATTCCATAGGGCATGTTCCGTGGCACGTTGCTACCCTGCATGATGTAGCGGTTAATCTTGAACTGGTAAATATCGAAAAATTGGGCTAAAGATGCGTGTTTTTGCTTCCGTTTCAGTGTAGTGTGACCCAAAAACGCTTAAAAAGTGCTATTTAGGCATGTTTTGACACATTTTTGACCAAAAAGCACCGATTTACACGCTATTTGTTGCGAAATTTGTTCCACATTGACCACCCCTCCTCCAAAATTTTCGATCCTGGCGGGATGGCGGGAGACCCCTCCCCTCGAAACCCCCAGCCCCCCTCCCTGACATTGGACCCAATCTGCACCTATGTTACGTGCGTGCGCTCATGCCGATATTGGCGTTCAGAATTTATTTAGATTTCTCTACTTTGGCCGTCGCCCAGTTGCAAACTCGCTGCGACGTCATGGTGTTGGACGAGTTGGGAAAAATGGAGTCCTTTTCGAAGGATTTTATCTCTGAATTGGACACGTTTTTTCGAAATTCGAATCGCCCTCTGGTGTTGGGTACGGTGCCGCTGAGAGGCGGCATCAGAATCTCCGATCAGGCAAAATCCATGCTCGATACTCTACTGATCGAGATCACCCGCGAAAATCGGGATCAGAAAATTGCGGAACTTTTTGAACTGCTCAAGCAGACGTTGGAGAGTAAGGAGAGAAGCGCCACTGGCGGCGATTAAAAAAAATTGATGATGATTGATCAATGAGTGCTACGCTTTGTTTGTGACTGTTAACCGGAATTTTGGCGATTTTATTATTTATATGCATATGTGCCAGCCACGCTCGGGTCATTCTGTGTTGTCGAAATAAATGCTGGGATTGTTGTGGTGAATTATTCGGTTGCACATCCTTACGTATGTCGCGCCTCATTTCGCACAAAGTTTCGTACACTTTATATCCGTACAATGCGCATTATTTACTTAGCAAACAATTCGATGCCCATTTAGATGCAGCTCTTTTTGGCCCAGGATTTGCTGTCATGGCTGGAGACTGCGTTGGAGGAACTGTAAGAAATATAAATAATTAGTAATCTTACTTATCACGTGTCATGCAATTTGACCACTATTTTTGTCCAGTCGCTTTGCGCAAAGTGTCTTCTGACTGGTAGAGCAAAATTGCCTTAACGAACAGAAACGAGGCATTTCCCCCCCCCCTTGTGTTTCAAACACAGTGTTTGTTGAACCTTTGTTGTCATTGGACTTTGTTATTAGAATGCTAGGTTGCTCATTTCCGTTGGGTTCGCCACAATTTGACCATTTCATGCCTTAGTGTGCGCGCCCACGATACGCCACTCGGCAAATCATTTAGAATCTGTTAGAAAATTCCTTTAATTTTTCAGGGTGCCTCATCGCGAATCGCGCATTCGCGTTGTGTCCTTTGTTGGGCGCTCCAACCTTGGCGCCTCCAGGAGCAAGAATGTCCACGTCAACCGCTTCCTAGGCACCAAGCCCGTGTTCAATAGCTATTCCACGGATGGCCAACTAAAGGTATGCCTGTACGGTATATGATTTTTTATTTATTTTGACTCAACGGTTTTTTTTTGTTGGGACGTGGGAAATACGTACGTGGGAAATAGTGTTAGATGTGCACTTGGGGCAGAAAATGCGGACAAAATCACAATTGTTCTGCAACATTTTATTTAACTAAAATTTAGCGACTGAGAATGCACTGAGAACGACACGCACTGTTTCGAATATCTTTTCGAATTGAAACATTTTCGATTTTTCTCTGCATTTTATTTTCGTTAGCTCTTTTTTGTATTCGACTGGATTATTTTGCAGATTGACGCGTATTTCGACCGCTACGACGAGATACTGTATTTGAGTTTAGTGGGCATAAACGACATGCAGGAGAACCTTATTGAAAGATTCGGCAATGAGGTGTGTTGAAACAACCAACGTGACGTAGCGTAGCGTTCCATACTTGATCACGGGAAATCTCCCAGCCAGGTAAGTTTGGTAAGCCGGGTAAGCGGACGGCGTAGTGGTAGAGAATTGGCCTCTTGCGCGCACGGTCCGGGGTTCGATTCTCGATGGATCGACTAAAAACGAGCCTTTCCCTATCCATGGAATTTCTCCTGCTGCCGCTGCCCTAGATTGTCCTTGGCTATTTATCCGGCTCCAAACTGGGAGGCGTCATGGAGAAGGTATGCTATATGGGCCATTGACGGCCTTCTAGCGTTATCCCCCTAATCCAACAACAACAGCGTTTCATACTTTTGACTCGACTTGGCAAGCTCCACATGCAAAACCATCGCGTCAGTTCTATTTTGCAAAAAAAAAATCGCTTTGGTTTTCTTCGATCTGAGTGTGTGTGTGTGTGTGTGTGGAATTGTCGCTGTTAGCAGCCGCCTGGTGCGGTGCAACCTGATGCACCGCCGCGGTGCAACCTGATGCATCGCGTATCTGCTTTTTGAACCTGTAGACAACCCCCTTTCGTTGCAGGACTTTTTCTCGGCGCTGTCCCGTCTGGAAGAGCGCCATCTGAAACTGATGCTCTTCCTGTTTTTGAATTCCCATTTGGTGGTGTTCCTGGAGCCCTGTGCGCGCTTCGACGTCGCCCACTGTCAGACGCTGAGGAAACTGAACGCGCAGCGGTCAGTGAACGATCTCCGTGAACCTCTGCCCCCCCCACCCCAGTCGGAAGTCACCCCCCCCCCCACCAAATAGTGCTTTTAGCCTCTAGATTCAGCGAATCGCACGTTGATGCCACCCTTCAGTGTTTTACCGTCCCAATAAAGCGCCAAAATATTGCTCTTTAGACCATATGTTGGCCATGACCATGAGTACATGATTGGACGCTATTTCGACGCAACATTTCTCAATTCTGCCCCCCCCCCCTGACACAGTACAAGGTTTGCTTGGTTTGAATGAACCCGTTTGGGCTTTTCACACTGGCTGTGTCTTTGTCGCGGTTAATGCTCATAGGTATCAATTTTTCTTGTATACCGTAAACCCTATATTTAGCTCCCCCCCTGTAATTAACCCCCCTATAATTGTACACCATCCTAGAGCTCGAACGAAACAATTAGCTCCTGGGTGGGCGGGGGCTAATTATAGGGTTTACGGTGTATAATTCATTTCTTTCCAGTCAATCGCTGGACCTGAGCTCGTGTCTGCGCGAGGTGCACGCGGCGGTGGGCAAGGACTGGCTGAAGGGGGGCCGGTTCGCCGTGCCCCGCCTCCTCTTCGCCTTCGAGAAGAACCCCCTCAGAGCAGACATTGCCGTCGCCAAGAGGGTGCGCTTCTAGTCTTAAGGGGCGGGACGGGCGGCCGGACCCACGCACTCGACCAGGGAGAATGCACAACCCTGACGCTCACACGCACGCACGCACGCGCGGCCCATTCAGGCGGAGCTCACGGACAAACTGGAGCGGAGTCTCGAAGAGCAAATCTACACCATTCTCCGCAAGAGTCGCATCGTCACCAATCAGGCGTGCGTTGTTTTGTTGCTTTCCTTTTTTTTGTGCCTGTTGTTGTTGGATTTGGGGCAACGCGTCAATGGCGCATATAGCATACCCATCTCCATGACGCCTTCCCGTCTCGAGCCTCATAAATAGCCAAATACATTCGGAAGAACGCCATCTGTAATCTAGGGCAGCGACAGCTCGAGAAATTCCATGGATAGGGAAAGACTCGTTTTTAGTACATCCATCGAATCGAACCCAGAACCGCGCGCGCCGAAAGGGGGGGGGGGGGGGGGGGCCCCCCCCTCCTGTCAGTTTGGGGGAAGGAGGGGGAGATTTCAGGTGGGGGGGGGCGGAGAAGGAGAGAAGGACGAGCACAGGGCAGAGTAGGCAGATTCTTACGTTTTCCTTGGATTAAGCCACTCAAAAGCGCAAAATTTTCGCTCGCGGCGCTATGATTCTATTGCAATTCACTATTGTGTGTTGAAAATAGTGCAAACAAAGCAAATGCCGATGCCACGGCCAAAACTCGACTTTTTCGGATAAACTGCAATGAAAAAAATCACCTTCTCCCCCCCCCCCCTCTGTCAGAAAATCCTGGATCCGCTAGTGGGCCAGAACAGAAGAGGGCGATTCTCTGCTACTATGCCATCCGCTGCCTTCTCGGTGCCTACTAGGAGCTTCGCTTTGCACAATTTTACTCTTGCGTCGAGGACCTAGTACTAACTATCCAGCTGCGCTCGAATCAAATGAACGCGCTAAAACATTTATGGCTGCCCCCCCCCCCCTTCAGCGCGCAATCGATCTGCGCTTGTCCGCCGACACAGCCGTTCGTCTGTCTGTTCGGTCTGTCGGAAGAGCGGCGCGTCAGCGTCGGCGTCGCCATCCTCGACAGGATCCGTCGGCAGGCGCTGTCGACGACGCCGCTCGACAGCAGCGCGTCCGCCGCAGACGCCACTATCGATTCGACCTCGTCGGAACTGCAGATGGCGGGTACGTTGCGATGTACCCGTGCGTGCGTGCGTGCTGGTTCGTGCGTGCTTGTATGCGTGTCTGTGTTTTTGCCTGGAAAGTTTGAAATAGTGTGTGCTTGCATAACTTTCAGGCTCGCATTCGCAGCAGCCAGGAGGAGGGCAGCAGGACGCGAGATTCGGCGAATTCCTCCGAATGCACCTGGCGGAATGCGCGGCCGAAGGCGGATTCAGAGACGACGTCCGGAAGAGCACGCACGACTTCGCGCCCACACACTTTGAGGTCACTTCCGTTTCCGGCACGCACGCACGCACGCACGCACTCACAGGCAGGCAGGCAGGCACGCACGCACGCACGCAGCACTGGCAGACACGCGAGAATTGCAGCTGCCGAAGCTGAAGGCGTTCGTTCGCGCGGCTCGCGCCGTCTACGACTTGGTCGTGGGCGAGGAGGACGCGAGCGCCTCCGAAGCTGCCCGCGGCCTGCCGCCCAGCATCTTTGCCGCCACCGAACTCGACTTCTCTAGAAGGTTCGTCGTGCCACGAATCACATTCTAGTTAATTATTTGAAATTGTTGAGTTTTCTTTTTAAGGCGCTGCGAGCGGGTACTGCCCAAGGCCGTGACGCTGTATCGCACCGATTTGCCTCCGTTCTACCGCGCCGCCGACCATGACGCCAAGGTTGTCGGTTGCGCGCAAACGCGCTCACGCACGCACCGGCACGTTAGTTGTGCATTTTGTGGTAGTAGTCTGTAGGTTTTGGTTGCAGCTGGCGCAGGCGACGCGCTACCTGGCGACGCAGGCGCGCGGCCCGGCGCTCGCGGAGGCGGTGTCGGAGCTGCGCGGCCGCTGCGCGAAGCTGTGGAGCGTCGACAGGCGCGCCTGCGAAGCCGTCAGTTTGACAGGCAATCCCTGCACGCAGCCCGTGCGTGCGTCTACCTTCAGTTCCTCACGACATGCTACAAGTACCTGTGCATGCTCAAGTCGCGAAAGTGTCCGTGTTCAGCTGCACGGCGTGGAGGGTCAGCAGCTGGCGCAGTTGGAAGACGAGACGACCAGCGCTGGCGGCGACAGCGACAAGCGGCGGGCTCCACTGCCGGTCGCGCAGCACCGCAGCGAGGCGCGCTTCCTCGGCGCCTGCGACTGCGGACGCACGCAGCGTCTGCGCGACGACCCCTTCGACCTGAGGGTCAGTGAGTGTGTTGGTGTGCGTGCGTTCGTGCGTGCGACTAGGCTTTGCAGTTCACTCGACCTATATTTGTCGACGTGAAACCACCTCGTCACAGCTGGCCAACTGCGACTTCTACCGGTCGACGACCTTCTCCTGCTGTCGCACGCTCGAGCGCTATCCCTTTCCCGTCTTCGAGCCGCCCGCCGTCGACGAGCCTGCCGGCGACGACAATGTCGACGACGGTGTCGACGAGCCGTCGGCAGAGGCTCGACGGACGACGTCGACGTCGGCAACGGACGAGCTCGACGCCTTTCTGCGCTCCCTCAAGCTCGGCGGCGCCGCCACGGCCGCCAAGGAAAGTGGTAGGGGACAGAGACGCCACTAATTTGATTGATTGATTTGCAGCTAATTATGGGGATGACAATTCGCTCCCAATAGTTATAACGCAATGCCAGGCAAAAGTTCAGAGGCGGCCGGGGACGCGGACGCCGAGGAGTTCCTGCTGGAGCGCGACAACCGCTTGCAGGGCGGCAATTCGCTCGTTGGAGGTGATTTGTATTCGGTTCTAGCATTCGTGAATCATCATTCGCATTCGCTAGCATTCGCACGCACGCACGCACGCACCACCGCCCAGAAGGCGCCGACTCGATGGGTCGCGAAGTGTACGCGGCCATCGACGAGCTGCTGGCGGACGCGGACGAGGAGGGCGAGCAGGGACGTCGGCAGCAGAACTTGTCCTTGGCTGACGACGACGACTTCCTTGACGACGATGAGGAGGACGGAGAGGGCGGGCCCGACGAGGCCACGCCCTCCAGAAGAGGCGCCAGGAGGGTGGGCGGCTTTTGGGGTTCAGTTGGGGATTGTGTTCGCAATACACCCCCCCCCCACCCGAGCACTAGCTAGTGGTCCTGTACTAAGAAAGAAGTATCCATGGATTTTTTCCTTTAAACGTTTCACCTGGCGTAAAAGAGCCGTCAGAATCTGATTGCAGTTGTTGCGAAAAAAGTAGCTCTGCTCCATCAGGGTGTACGCGTCAGCGTACAACCCTAATATGTGACGACTTGCGCGCGCGAGAATTCGGATTTTTGATCGCCTATAACTTTTGATTGGCTGAACCGATTTCGGCGCGTTATGGATCAAAAGAAGCGCACTCATCGGGGGACCGTACGTGCCACAGCGCGTTGCAGTATTGCTGCGCGTTAAGGGGGTACGCCCGAAAATGTTCCCGAAAAGTGTCTTTTTTTTTTTTCGTGTTCTCCTCCCAGTTTTTGGAGCTCCACTCGCTAGTGCCGAGGGCAATTGGAATGAAACTTGGCATGTGTAAGCGAACCACGATGGCAATTTTGCGTACCAAAGGAATCGTCTCTGCGTCCTACCAAACTCGAGATATCGCCGATTTTATGCGTTTTTTCGGACATAGTCGTTTTTTTGGGGTGGTTTCCACCAAGAGTAAATCTCGAAAAAGTGCCCAATTAACCCCCAATTTTTTTTGGATTTCCTTGAACAGTTTCTTATGGGAAGTCTATGCCAAGTCACTGAACCTAAAACTTCATCACTGATAATGAGATATTAGCAATTAAAAATTTCAGCCGAAAGTTCCGTGCCCTATAGGCTCTTTAACGGTGCATCGCAGAGCTTCGCTATAATGGGGAAAGTTGATCGCCCAGACGTGATCTTGACCAGTTTCAGCAAGTGGACCAAATTGGATGCACCAAAATGCCTCCCACCATTATACCGATAACGAGAATTGGCGATATTTCGGTGTGGTTAGGTCGGATGGCCTAAACATCAATACTAAAGTTGATGGCCCTTTGATGTTGAACATTTCATTCCTTGGAGCCAACACGCTCCGACGCACCAAAATATTTTCACTTCCGAGATAATCGATAAATATCGATATTGGTAGCTCGGATCACTTCGGCTAAAACACAAAAGATGACCACCTCCACGTGTAGATCATTTTGATTCCTTACACCACTAAGCTCCGACGCACCAATATGGCGCTGCAGATCTGCACGCACGCACGCACACTATCAAATCGGCTGCTTCACGAAAAAACTCGATGTGGGTACGTCGCATCACTTCGGCTAAAACACAAAAGTTGACCGCCTAGTTATAGCGATCATTTTGATTCTTTACATCACTATGCTACGATGCAGCAATATAGCACAACTGCACACGCACGCACGCACGCACGCACGCACACTCACAATTATCCGCAGTGGCTTCTGTTTGTAGTTTCTCTGCATGCTGTGCCATTTGCTGATAGGTTATCCTGCTTTGTATCATTTGCATGACAATTAGTTGTGCACAACTTTGGTCAATGAAAAATACATGTGTACCTATTTTCAATCCTCATGCTCACATTCTATATGATGAGTGTCTCCTACTGCACTTGAGGGATTCTACCGAACATGCTACATATGTCATACATGGTACATATGTCATGCATGCGTGCGTGCGTACGTGCATGCATGTGTACGTGCATGCCTGCATGCGTGCGTGCGTGTGCCTGTATAGGTTTTACGCATCGATGTTTGTCTTACGAAAAAACACTGTATTAAGGAAATATTTGCAGGCGCCTGCAAAAAAAGGTGAATATGTGACGCTCTTTTGTTGAAGCCCAGTTTGAAAAAGAGGGGTATCAATTAAGGCATGCCTCATTTATGTATAGCCACTTATGCTTTGCAGCTGATCAACTTCAGTTTGAACAAACCGTGTATAAAAACCGAACCAAACGCAGCAACACGTCACATATTCGGCATTTTTTTTGTGTGAGCCATCTCACTCACCCAAAACGCAACAGCAATCCTTTCCCATCTCATCTATCTCTGGTCATTACCATCGACTTGGCACAGCCAAAGTTCCTGCATAAATAATCGGCACCTTGCTGACATTTGTGAGATGTGGATTGCCACTACAGTTCAGTTAGTGATGTGTAGGTATATATGGTACATACTGGCTGGCTGGCTGTACTGGCTCCATTCGTCATTCCCTTTTTGGCAGTTCACCCAATAACGCACTGCTCCTATGCAACGTGTTTGCGTGCGTGCGTGCGTGCGTGCGTGCTTGCGTGCGTGCGTACGTCTGCATAGTGGTCCATGTGCAAGACCCTGGGGTCCTTCCTGCCTGTCTCGCAACCACGTGGCGTTTAGTCATGCGGCATATGTAAATACAGGGTGTTCCAGTCCAGTTAGGTCCTATAATTGCCACTGCTCCTTTCCATGCACGCGAACACAAACAAATGCCGAATATGTGACGTGTTGCTGCGTTTGGTTCGGTTTTTATACACGGTTTGTTCAAACTGAAGTTGATCAGCTGCAAAGCATAAGTGGCTATACATAAATGAGGCATGCCTTAATTGATACCCCTCTTTTTCAAACTGGGCTTCAACAAAAGAGCGTCACATATTCACCTTTTTTTGCAGGCGCCTGCAAATATTTCCTTAATATCATTTGTCGGCGACTCTACTCTTCGGGCAGCTATTTCAGTCATCTCCGCCGGATTGCCTCTTTTTCTGGGACTTTTTGGCGTCGTGTAGTAGTGCAGTGCAACGAAACTTCCGTGTCGCATCGCAGCCGAAGCGGTCGGGCGCTGTCGGCGGCGCCTCGTCCTCGTCGGCAGGCACGTCGACGACCGCTGACGATGACGAAGACGAAGACGGCGCCGCTGCTGCCGACGAGTTGGCGGCTGACGACACCGACGCTGCCGCTGACGACTCCTTCGCCGACGTGACGACGACGACGACGGTGGTTGCCGAGGAGGAGGCGGCAGAGGAGGGCGCGCTGTCGACGTCGACAGCGCGTCAGGAGGACGCGCTGTCGAGATACGCGGGCCGCTTCCTGGCGACGATGCCGAGCAGCGGCGTCGGCGATGACGACGCGCTGCCGCCGCTCTTCCCCAGCTGGGCCGTCGTCTGCGTGGGACACTCCGCCGTCTACTCGCACGCGCACGGTACGCTCGCGTCTGTCTGTCTGCGTGTTGTGGGTGGGTGCGTGTGTGCGTGCGTGCGTGCGTGCGTGCGTGCGTGCGTGCGCGTGGCGTCTTGTCCACGATGGCACGTTGCGTCAGCAGGCCTGAAAGAGCAGCCGAACTTCACGTACGGCAGTCCGTTCCTGCTGCCCTGGGACGTCCAGTTGACCGTCGACGCCGACAGCTGGGAGAGGAAGATCGACGCGCTCCTGACCAGAACCGCCGCCGTTGTGGGACACTTCAAGTGGGCCATTTGTTGTAATTAAAAATTTCAACAATTGCAACCACGTAGCGTCTACTCTGTGAAGACTGCCGGTTATTTTGCCGAGGCGGGGAGAGCCTGCGAAGCGGTGAACACTGAGGAATGTTGACAAGGCAACGATGCCGCCGCTAAAGTTTTGAAATTTTGGCTATTGTCGCTTTTTAGGCCCTATGCAACATTTCGTCTGTCAATCACGGGGTCGAACAAATTTGAGAGTTTGTCGGTTCCGTGATCCCCTTATCCCCCCTCCCCCCACCCTCCTGACCTACAGTATCCCTTGATCAACATACTGTAGATTTGGAAAAAATAGCAGTCACCACAAACGTTCGTGCTTGAGACCCCGACTCCCTATGCAGTGATTCTGAATCAGGGTGTACGCGTCAGCGTACAACCCTAATATGTGACCACTTGTTCAGTGCGCATTTTCAAATTTTCAATCGCATATAACTTTTGATTGCCTGAACGGATTTCGTCGCGTTATGGCTCAAATGAACCGCCTTCTTCTGGGGCATCGAACGCGCCATAACGCGTTTCCTTGTTTTACTGTAGGGGGTCAATAGTTCCAAAAATGTTTCGAAAGCGCGTCCTTTTTTTTTTTCGTGTTCTCTGCCAGGTTTTCGGACCGCCATTCGTGAACGATACTCTCGATTGGCACGAAACTTTGCAGGTGTTGGCGGCTCATGATGGGATTCTTGTCGCCCAAAGCATTCGGCTCTAGGCCGTGGCAATGTGTAGCTACGGTCCATTTTGACGATTTTTCTCGGACATAGTCGTTTTTTTGGGCAAAAGTTTGTCCTCTATAGGCGCTTCAACCGTTGATCTGAGAGTTTCGCTATAATGGAGAAAGTTGATCGCCATGACCTGGAATAGACCCCATTGAAAAAATTAGTCACCCAAGACGCACCAATATGTCTACACTCTTAAGAAATTAATAAAAATCGGCGATATTTCGGAGTGGTTAGCTCGGATGGCTTTGAGGTCAATAATAAAGTTGATCACCGATTGGTGGGGAACATTTCATTCCTTAGTGCCGACGCGTTCCGATGCACCAAAATATTTTCACTTTTGGGAAAATCGCAATATCTCGATGTGGGACGTCGGATCACTTCGGCTAAAACACAAAAGTTGACCGCCTGCACGTGTAGATCATTTTGATTCTTTACATCGCTATGCTCCGACGAACCAATATGGCACTGCAGATGTGCACGCACGCACGCACACCTTCAAATGGGCTGCTTCACAAACAACTCGATGTGGGTAGGTCGGATCATTTCGGTTAAAACACGAAAGTTGACCGCCTAGTCATAGGGATCATTTTCATACTTTACATCACTATGCTAAAACGCAGCAATATAGCACAACTGCAAGCGCACGCACGCACGCACATAATGTACCGCCTATGGCGCAGCACTATAGCAAAACTGCATGCGCATGCACGCACACACACGCTCACACGCTTCGATCGCGCCATCGTACGCGCATGTCCGTCGGACCGGTTGCAAGTAACGCGCGGCACACTTCTTTGCCTGGGTGATTTTGGATTTTTTGATCGCCTATAACTTTTGATTATCTGAACCGATTTTGGCGCGTTTCTATACGATGCGTGTCTCCTACTGCGATTGAGGGATTCCACTGGACACGCTACATTTGCTTTTTTTTGGTACGCTGGGGCATGTGTGCGTTCTGGTCTGCTGCTGTATGTCTGTATGTGCGTGCGTGCGTGCGAGCGTGCGTGCGTGCCTGCATAGGTTTTTCGTATCAATGCTTGTCTTATGAAAAAACACTGTATTAAGGAAAAATTTGCAGGTGGCTGCAAAAAATAAGGTGAATATGTGACGCTATTTTGTTAAAGTCCAGTTTGAAAAAGAGGGGTATTAATCAAGGCACGTCTCAAGCCACTTACACTTTGCAGCTGATCAACTTCAGTTTGAACAAACCGTGTATAAAAACTGAACCAAACGCAGCAACACGTCACATATTTGGCATTTTTTGTGCGAGCCACCTCATTCAGCCAAAACGCAACAGCAACCCTTTCACATCTCATCTCTCTCGGACAATGCGTTGCCATTGGCCATTACCATGGACCTGGCACAGCCAAACTTCCTCGATAAATAGTCGGCACCCTGCTAACATTTGTGACATGTGGGTTGTCACCACAGTTAGTGATGTGTAGGCATACATACTGTACTGGCTCCATTTGTCATTCCCCTTTTGGCATTTCACCCAATGATGAACTACAACGTTTGCATAGTGCCATGCACCATTTTACATCTTGTGCGTGCGTGCATGTGCGTGCTTGCGTGCGTGCCTGCGTGCATGCGTGCGTGCGAGCCTGCGCGTGCATCGTGTTCCATGTGCAAGATCATGGGGTCCTTCCTGTCTGTCTCACAACCAAGTGGCATTCGGTCATGCGGCACATTCGGTCGGTCAGGACGGTCGGTCGGACACATTCGGTCAACAGGGGGAGTGCAGTGTGTGTAGGTCTTAATAATTGCCACTGCACCTTCCTATGCACGCGAACACAAAAAATGCCAAATATGTGACGTGTTGCTGCGTTTGGTTCAGTTTTTATACACGGTTTGTTCAAACTGAAGTTGATCAGCTGCAAAGTGTAAGTGGCTTGAGACGTGCCTTGATTAATACCCCTCTTTTTCAAACTGGACTTTAACAAAATAGCGTCACATATTCACCTTATTTTTTGCAGCCACCTGCAAATTTTTCCTTAATTCTTATTCTGCGGTGACCGCAGGCCAGTGGCTCGTAAGCCCGTGAAGCGCGTGGGCGCTGCGGGGCAGGGGGTGACGACGGTGAAGCTCTTCGTCGGCTTCGAGTACGAGTGCCCACGCGGCCATCGCTTCATGATGCAGACGCCCACCGCCGTGCTCAAGCACACCGGACAGGGAGGGCCCAGGGTACGGTGACCCGTTGTTGTGGTACGTTGAGCGCGCGCAAGCTGTTGTCGTTGGTTGTTGGATTTGGGCAAGGCTGGGAGGCCGTCAATGGCCAATATAGCGTACCCATCTCCATGACGCCTTCCCGTATAGAGCCGCGTAATTGGCCAAAGACTCGGAAGGACGCCATCTGTAGTGTAGGACAGCGACAGCATGAGAAAATCTATTGAGAGGGAAGTCCTCCTCGATCTACTGACTGAACCATCAAGAATCGAACGCAGGACCTTGCGCGCAAGGGGCCGGTTCTCTACCACTACGCCATGCGCTGCCCCAGGCGCGCAAGCGGCGGACCAGTTGTGTGAAGTGTGTAACCCAGTGGAAGATCCAGGGGGCGGGCAAGGCGGGAAAGGAGGAAAAATGCCTTGTGAGAATGCTTGTTGGTGGTAGAAAAGCCCAAAACTTTGTCCCGGGTCACCATTTGATGTCCTACTTTATCAAAAATGGACCGATTATGTGCCCAACCTAAATGGCCCAGCATCCATAATTTTCAACAAGGTCCTTTCTTTCTTTAAATTCCTTCTCCCCCCCCCTCCGAAAAAATGTCTGGATCTGCCGCTGGTCTTTGTCTCCACTCGGCCGACGCTTGCGTGCGTGCTCGCGCGTGGTATTTTTAGATTTTCAGTATTTTTTATTTTTATTCAATTTTCATTATTTTTTAGATGTCCGCGGAGCCGCTGATGCTGGGCGACATGCCGCTCTACTACCCTTGCTCCTGCAGAGGCGGCGTCCGACTCAGCGCGCAGGTTGGCGGCCGACAATTTCCAGCAGCGTTGTTGTGTTTTTTTTTCAATCCAGCGCGTCCGCTTGCGTGTGTCTGTCCAGCGATGTGCAGACTGAGTGAGTGCGTGCGTGCGTGCGTGCCAGCATTAGCGTCTCTGCTGTCTCTAGCTGACGCGCCTGCACGTGGTGACGCCCAAGGCGCCGGTGACGGTGGCGCTGTCGCCGCGCGTCCAGCCCGACGCCTCCGCCCCCGTCCTCTTTCACACGGGCCTTCAGGCGCCCATACAACTCAGCTGGGCCAAGTACTACGTCGTCAGGTCGGTCGTCAAATGAATGGGCGGGCCCGCACGCAGGCTCGCGCCGGTTCAATTCTTGATGGAGGATCGAGCACTTCCCTTTCGATGGACTTTCTCGCGCCGTGGCTGTCCTAGATTACAGATGGCGTTCTTCTGACTGTCTTTGGCTAATTATGCGGCTCTAGACGGGAAGGCGTCATGGAGACGGGTACGCTATTATGGGCCGTTACGGCCTCCTAGCGTTGCACCAAATCCAACAACAACAAACGCACGCGCGTACGCACTGGGATGCGCTCATCCAGACTGGCTGGGGCTACCCGCGTAGGCTCCCGGCTACTTTGGGCCTCACACAGTGTGCAGTGCAACAAGTACCGAAAGTTGACCTTTAAGATTCCCCTACGTCTACATGGGTGTCGGCGGCGTCTTTTACCCGCCCCAAAAGCCGACGGTCGCCGGACGACTGCTGAAGGACGTCATCAGGGTGGTCGAGTGCGAACTCTAGACGCGCGCGTTGGGGGTAGACAAAAGGTTTTTGATGGGGCAAGGGCGAGGTGATTGACTCTCCTTCGTGTTTTCTCGAAGTTGTTTCTGTGAGACGCTGTTGATTATACACGTTTATGCGTTTATAATAACTAGCCGCTACAACTCGGGGCGCCTGCTGCAAACTGCTCAGAGGTGGTTCGATATCAATATGAAACAATATCACTGCTAAGAATGCTCACTTGAAATGCAGAAATCAGGGTGTACGCGTCAGCGTACAACCCTAATATGTGACCACTTCTCCATATTCCGTTCCGTTTTCCGCCAATTCCGATTCCGTTCCGTTCCGCCTATAACTTTTGATTGCCTGAACGGATTTCGACGCGTTATGGCGCAAATGAACCGCCTTCTTCTGGGGCATCGAATGCGCCATAACGCGTTTTCTTGCTTTACTGTAAGGGGTCAATAGTTCCAAAAATCAGGGTGTACGCGTCAGCGTACAACCCTAATATGTGATGTGACGACTTGCGCGCGCGAGAATTCGGATTTTTGATCGCCTATAACTTTTGATTGGCTGAACCGATTTCGGCGCGTTATGGGTCAAAAGAAGCGCACTCATCGGGGGACCGTACGTGCCGCAGCGCGTTGCAGTATTGCTGCGCGTTAAGGGGGTACGCCCGAAAATGTTCCCGAAATGTGTCTTTTTTTTTCGTGTTCTCCTCCCAGTTTTTGGAGCGCCACTCGCTAGTGCCGGATGGATTGATGATGGATGTGATTCGGATGGATTTCTAAATCTCAATGCAAAAAATGATGAAACCAACGCTAATGAGCCAAATTTTTGCCTGCGGCGCATGATTTAGCACTTAACTAAGGCAAAATGGACCTTTTCAAACAAATGCAACAGGTAATAGTGCACGCATTTTCACGTGTGGCACATGGTTGTATTGTACTTGTACACAAATGGCAAACGCTGTCGTGGCAAATGAGCGCGAAGCGTGTAGACAGATTATGTCTAAAAGCTTCCCCAGCCGAATTGTCGAAATGTCAAAAAAATTCGACAGGGTACCCCCTGTTGCAAAAGACAGTTTTTGCCCGAAATTGGACTCCTCCCCCCCCCCCCGAAATCAAGTTCTGGCTACGCCACTGGCTCCTACACGCGTCGACGACAAACTGACAGGCGGGACGCACAGATGGCTCCGTGCAACTACGTATGTATTCTAACAAGGGTTGTTGCGCAGGAGAATTGAAAAAAAATTTGAGCGAGCGCACCCGCACGCTTACAATTGTCGACGGACAACTACTGCATTTGGGTTTAGGGTTTGGGGTGGGGACCCCCCCCCCCCCCCTCAGTTACAGGTATATGCTTTCATTGTACCGACACATTGCATTTCGCATGGGAAACCTGACTTGGCAATTGAACGCCTTGCAGGATGCGTCGTTGTTGCGCTCTGGCTCTAAAGATTTAAAAGCAAGAGAAAAACAAAGTTTTTTGTTGCGTGACTGTGCGCGTCGCGCCCGTAGCCAAGGTGAGGACTAACAACGAGACAATTTCATTGAAGCAAACGCACGCAAAACGAACAAAGAATATCTGCCTAAATGGGAATGAGAGTGTGCGTGCGTGCGTTCATTCGTGCGTGCGTGCGTGCGTGACGCACGGCAATGAATTGAAATGAGACGGTCGATCTCGTGCACCGCGTGTTCTGTATCGCTTGCTATTGCAATTTTAACCCACGCAGGCACATTTCGATTGATTGTCGATAGAGTGGGTCGCAATGCGCAGTTCATAAAAAAAAAAGAAATTGGTGTCAGAACAAGGAAAAAGAAATGCGATACACAATGGCGCAAGCGCCTTTCTTTTGGCTGATGGTAATGATGTGTTGGGTAAAGTGTGTCGCTAGGCTTGAAGATCATGGTGAGGTGACTGTATTTCTATACCTTTGTAACCATCCAGCTGTTGCGCTCTCAATCTGCAACTGGTACAAATATGTAAAGCTTCATAAGAACCCTCTAATGATTCCCCCCCCCCCGACCCTCTAATAAATGGGTAGAGGATGGGTTGAAGAAGTGAACGTGCCCCCAGCCCTACCTACAATGAGCTCACAGTGGCGTGCTTTGAAACACAGTTAATTGGTATGGAAAACACCTGACCAAAACTGGTACATGTATTGTTAGCTCTTTTCTATGCTTAGGCCTTGCTTATTGCTTATTGCCTCTATGTGTGCATGTATGTAGTCATTGCTACTAGCCGATGGAGAAGGCGATTTGCACCTACAACTGTAAAACTTTCAAGTTCAACGCACGACTATTGCGTCTGCTCAGCATTGTTGCAACAGTTTACCAGTTGAAATAATGAGGCCCCCACATGAACACCCACTGTGGAAGCAGGTTTAAAAAAATAAATGGACACCTAGGGCGCTCATTGGGGATTTACGGTACTATATACTTGTCGCACGCTTCAGCAGTCTTTCGCAAAGCCTATATTGCCGCCTGTGCTGAGGCTCAATATCGGCTGGATGCACTGTATGCAGTGCAGAAAGCCGAATCGCTTGTGGAGACGCCATGCGAGCAAGAACTATTGAAAAATTTTTTGCGGTTCCTGGACGGCGCAAAAAACGCCTGCCGACGCACGTTTAACCAATTGCGTGGCTCCAAGCAGCTAATGTCTTACCCGTACAGCCGCTGTGCCCAAGCAAAGTGAGCGAAATATGCCATACCAAATAGGTACCAATACCATACCGTACCAAACGATTGTTCAACTTAAACCAAATCTGTCAGTCAGTCCATCCGTCTGTCCGTTGCGGACCGGTTCTCCATTATGGAGCGACAGATCAAGCTGAATTTTTTTTTGAGCATTTCTAGGACCAATTTGGAGATACACTTTTGTAAGATTTATTTAACAAAAAAGTAAAAATAAAAAAATACAAAACATTTCTGTTTTTGGTGTTGCTTGGATTGAAGCTCTCGACGAGGCCTACGCAGAGGGCTACGAACTTTTCAAAACAATTAAAAAAAAAATTAAACTTTTTTGTACAAAAATTTAAAAAAATCGAAATTTTGATAAAATGGCTGCAGTGTTTTGCATGTAGTTCGTTCAAAGCTGGACCGAAACTGGTGTGTGATGGCTTCGATTGAAGCTCTCGACGAGGCCTACATGGAGGGCAGTCGGCAAGGTGGCCTAGTGGTAGAGACTGGGACTCATGGTCGCAAAGTCTTGAGTATAAGTGTTCCAAATTTCATAACAATCCGACAAAGGAAATAAAAGTTATTCAAAAAAGAAATGTGATAATTTAAAAAAAAAACACCCTTTATGTGTCTGTACGTATGGTCGGATGCAGGTCCCTTCAGTACGCCCAACTCTTTTATTAACAGACTGTAATGTAGGTAATAGTAAAGCACTCTAGGTAATTTCACTGTATATGTATCACTGTAATCTAGTGTATCGACCCAATAGAGCTGCATTTCCAACACTTTAGTCACCGTGCGAACCTCATTGTCGGCCTACTGCCGCTGGAGTGTCGTCGTCGGGTGAAAAAGAAGCTCTCCATCCACATAGGTGACGGATTTGACAATGTGCACAATTGTGCACACTGTTCATACTTCATGTTCTTTAAATGCGCATTAGACATTTCTTTTGCCCCCAAATCTTATTGCGCTTGTCCCCAAAATTGCTTAGGTTGCCCCCAAATTTTATTGCGCTTGTCCCCAGAATTGCTTAGCTTGTCCCCAAATTGCGGGCCTACTTACTCTGCCCCCAAAATTGTGGGGGAGCAAACGCAGTCAGAGTTGGTAGGTAGGATAATTAAGACACTTGTGCATTGTGAATGCGCATTCTTTCAGATGCGCATCCGTACAAGGGGCATCCTCAGTGGGGACATGTGGGCACTGTCTTCGTTCAAGACTTCAGGCAAAGCGTGGCACGCAACTGTATCACCAACAAATCTCTATCACCTCTGGACGTGCTGAAAATAGTGGCGCTTCCGTGCACGAGGCCTGGCAGGGAGAAAGGTCCACTATGTCCCCTTCGAACGCTACGGAAAATTGCACACTACGCAAGGTAGTTTCTTTAGTCGCGTCCAACTTTCATGCCGCACTACTTACAGACTGCACTTTAGATGCCAAATGCCCGCCGAGTGCGGTGTTGAAATCGGCTGCATTGGAAAAGGGCGACAAAAAAGAGTGTTGACGATAAAAAATGGGCAATGTGTGTGCGCTGAACGACCATTACTGATACCTACCGTAAATCCTCCAATAGTGGAGCCCCCCTCCAATAGTGCCACCGGGTAGGGATGAGAATTTTTTTTTTAACCTTTCTTTTTTAAAAAAAAAATTTTCTTTTTTAAAAAAAAAAAGTTGGTCGATTTTTTTTTAAATTAAAAAAAAAACAACTTTTTTTTTGTCGCGAGAGCGCACCGCGTACGCTTCCCTCGTGACTTACCGAGACGGCGTTTACTGTACGTCCTCCGCTTTCTTTTGCGGCCTCTTCCCTGCTCCCCACTACCTTTTGGTTGGTTATGATTGTTTGAGTTGCGTTTCGCGCGAATATTTTGAAAATGTTTTTGAAGTAGAATGGCTGCTTCGTGTGAGCTGTTGATTGCAAACGTGGCGTTGCCGACGCGGGGGTGTCCCCAGTTGCTTGCCGAGTCGAGTCGGCGAGAAGAAGAGCTGCTGCGGCGCCATTTCTGTCGAACCTTTTTGGCTGGATTGTTCAAGTCAAGGTCGGGATGGATGGATGTATACGTCAGAATTTCATTTACCGTAAAATCGGTTTTAAGCGTCTCCGTTGAATTGATCTACCTTTTGTAGCGACCCACAACCACAAGTGAATTTGCGTTTGAAAATAAATTCCAATAATTTTAACAATTTTTCAATAAATTTCAATAGATAGTCTTCCTTCCTGGTGTTAGCCAAAAGCAAGTGATTGACTGCGCGACACGACACGCACACATTCAGAGGACCCCTGGCCCTGTGCCCCGATCTCGTCGCTTAATACCGATTTTACAGTATTGTATGCAATATGCATGCATCATAGCATGATGACATGAGAATAGGTGAGTGTGAGTGTGGGGTGAGTGAGTGAGTGAGTGTGAGGGATTAATCGCCATTTTTCGGAAGTACTTGTTCTTGTGCACGTCTAAGTCGACTTGTTGTAATGCTCAAAATATGATCTGCCAGTATTTTGCCATTATTGCGATATCACTTTTCTTGAAGCTTCAAAAAAAGGAAATTCAGGGGAGGGGTTGGGTTCTGATGCCGATAATCGATCAGTCTTTCGGGAAATGGTAGGGGACCCCTCCCCCATATATCCCAAGCGACCCCTCCCCCATATATCCCCTCCCTGGACAGGTATCCGTATGATCTTTTGTATGATTTCAAAAACTGGTTTGCAATTGCAAGAGAACGTAAGGGGGCGGAGATTGCAGCGCCTTCAATGGTGCACGGGTTGTTTTTGCGTTTCCCAAACGGGCGTTTTAGTTGATGTTTCGACATAAAATCCCTTACCTTAATTAGCCACTGCTCGGTACTTAATGGTTGGAATTTCGCAGGTGACATTGAATAAATGGGGTGGGGATATTGCTGTTTGCAGAACTGTGCGCTAATGAGCCATGGGGATTTCGCAGCAAGCATGCTGCACTGCGCGTTAGAAGATTGGTAGGTATTTCGGTGTGCAATTTGAATTACAGGGCAATTTCAGTTTGGTTGGAGGTGGGGCGGCGGGGGGTTTCGGATTTGGTCTGGAAATTCTTGGGCTGACTTCCTGAGTGTGCGTTTGGCTGTGGCGCGTGCTTGATTCAACGTGTGTGTCTGCAGGTGAGCTGCTGCGCGACGTGGATTCCCTCTTCAAGGACTGCTCTGTGACGGGACGGGACGCCCCTGTCCGTGTGGCTCGGCCACGGCAAGGGCTGCGGCTTCGGCCAACGACGACACAGTGAAGGTGGGCTGCGTCGCATCTACGTATGATCTGAAATTATTGGGGTATTTTAATCTGAAATTATTTCGCAGTTTGGTAAGCTGTACGATATGGGCTTGGGGTGCTCCTCCCCTCCCCCCTATAGTAACAAGTGCCAGTACGTGAAAGAGTTCTTTCACGTTCCAGTACGTGAAAGAGACGTCATACAAACGTGTTTTCGTTCAGGTGCGCATCTCCGTGGGCAGACATTTTCGACCGCCACACCACACTGGCGTGGCAACTCATTCTATGTTGTTTTGCCGCTCGCTGACCGCCCACAAGCTGCGCCGACATCTGCTTGCTTGACAGCTGGCCGAGCGGGACGTCTTGGAGTCGGCGTGCCTCTGCTGCCAGCAGCGCCTCTTCCCCACCGGCATCTTCACTGGATTTCATGGGCATGAAGCTTGCGATGAAAGTTACAGTGCGTGCGTCTCCCATTCCCCTCTCTCTCTCTGTATACCTACCCCCCCCCCCTCGACACTTCCGATCTTGTAAGGGCACCGCGACTGCACCTTTTGACTAGCTCAAATCTCGCCCGTGCCTAGATGCTGGAATGCGTGTGCTAGCTGGTGTTAGCATCCTGAATGGTTCGTTGAAAGTGAAATCGTTTCGGGTAGGTTAAACCCGTCGTGCGTGTTGTGGTGTAGGCTGTCCTGTCGTTGGAAGCGAACGAATTCTTTTGGGCGATGGTCTTTGGGCAAGCACAAGCGGAGCATGCACGCACGCATCACGCGCGCATCCATCGCAAGCAGGCGCGCACGCACGCGTTTCGCCTACGCCCCCTCTTTCTGCGCCCCGAACGGCAACATTGTACGGTGTACGTACATGCTCACGCAGTAGTGCAAAATATCGGCATAGCTCGCTATTTTCCCAATAGGGTTGATGTGCGTGCGTGCGGTGCGTGCGTGACGGTGCGTGCGTGTCGTTGCGTGCGAGCGTGCGTGACAGTGCGTGCATGTCGGTGCCTTCTGCGTGCGTGCGTGCGTGACGGTGCGTGCGAGCGTGCGTGACAGTGCGTGCATGTCGGTGCCTTCTGCGTGCGTGCGTGACGGTGCGTGCGAGCGTGCGTGAGGGTGCGTGCCTGCGTGCGTTACGGTGCGTGCGTGCGTGATACTAATCAAATGAGTCGTAGAAGGCTCACGGAGAGCAGCGCACTTTTGGCCGCAAAAAGCTAACTGTATTTGTTTAGAACGTTAATGCGTCTTTTGGTCACTCAAAGGGCGCCCTATCCGTTCTACAAAGCAAGTGTGGCTTTCGCCGGTGAAATGAGCTGGGAAGACGGCTGGCAACGTTGCTGAGATGAAATCCGAATCAAATGAGCGGTAGAACGCTTGTGGAGATTACGGCGCACTTTGAACCACAAAAGCCAACTGTATTCGTTTAGAACGTTAACGCGTCTTTTGCACTCTAAAATAGCACCTTACTCGTTCTCCACACCAAGGATCGCTTTCGCCGGTGAAATGAGCTGGGAAGACGGCTGGCAACGTTGCTGAGATGAAATCCGAATCAAATGAGCGGTAGAACGCTTGTGGAGATTACGGCGCACTTTGAACCACAAAAGCCAACTGTATTCGTTTTGAACGTTAACGCGTCTTTTGCACTCTAAAATAGCACCTTACTCGTTCTCCACACCAAGGATCGCTTTCGCCGGTGAAATGAGCTGGCAATACGGCTGGCAGCGTTGCAGAGATGAAATCCGAATCAAATGAGCGGTAGAACGCTTGTGGAGATTACGGCGCACTTTGAACCGCAAAAGCCAACTGTATACGTTTAGAACGTTAACGCGTCTTTTGGACTCTAAAATAGCACCTTACTCGTTCTACACACCAAGGATCGCTTTCCCCTGTGAAATGAATGGGGAAGACTGCTGGCTGTGTTGCAGAGATGAAATCCGAATCAAATGAGCGGTAGAAGGCTCACGGAGCTGGGGCGCGCTTTTGACCGCAAAAAGTGAACTAAGTGTATGTGAGAAGGTGTACGCGTCCGTGACATTCAGTCTATATACCTATGCATAGTGACATTTCACGTCGTCCCAACTGGGCTTCATCGCGAATTCATTATACAATTAACGCGGTTGCCACTCACTGCCTCTATCGTGAGAAATCGGCGGTCTTTCACACTGTAGGTACATTCGCTTAGGCTTAGGCTTTGATGTTATTCTAATAGGGGTCTGTAGCTGAAATGCCAAAAGGGGCTTACGTTGCGTACGGTAATAAACAATTACAAGTCGACACAACGATTGTTGTCAAGCTCGAGAATATGTCAATCTAGTCTAGTTTTGAACACATATATTATGTTAAATGACGAGTGAATGTTATGCCGCGGTCCTGGCACACCAAAAAATCCACTCGGAAAAGAAATTTTTTTTTTTAATTTAAAAATTTTTTTTTAAAAAAAGAAAGTTTTTTTTTTTAAAAAAGAAAACTTTTAATTTAAAAATTTTTTTCCACATCCCTACCACCGGGTAAGGAGATGGCGAAAGTATAGTGTCCCGATGCACTATTGAGAATTTACGGTAGGTAGGGATTTGTAAGTAACTGTAGTTAACAGTACTGCGATGAACCTCGCCAAGCTGCAGTCTCCTTTGTCTGGTGCCCTTCCGCGTTCTGGGCGAGACTGCCTGACGCAGACAGGAACGTCGAATTGAAAACGAAGCAAGCTGGTTGCAAAAAGACGTTACTTGAATTTGAGTGAAAACCGAATTAGGCATCTGATTGGAGCTTCTTCCAGTCATTGTTGCATTTATGCTTTTGAGACAGAGATGAGAGATGAGTATATTTGAGGTGAGTACAGGTGTGGTTGCATTGCAACTGTTGACTTGGTTTTGTGGCAACTGGATTCGTTTTCAGTGTAATTTGTCAGTCATGTATCTACTCAAGGAACGGGAAATTCAACGGCTCAGCGAGGCTACCGACATGCACGTTGCACACGGCGTAGGCGCCATTTTCGAGAGACGCTCTCAGCGATTCACTATCACTCTTCTCGATCTCTTCCCTTTTTCTGGTTTAGAAGAGACGGAAAGGACGGAGTGAGGGAAAGGACGGAGTGAGGAGGAAAGGATGGAGTGAGGTACATTTGGAATTCGTAGGCACATTTGGAACATTCGTAGGTACATTTGGAAACTAGAGCCCCCCTTTTTTAAAAAAACCCACTCCATGCGCTTCGCCCCAACAAAGCTTTTCACACCTCGACCCTTCCAGTTTTTCAACCCTCCAAAATTAACCACCCCCTACAATTACACTTCCTCCTGTGGTCCGAATGAAACAATAACCGAGCGCCGCCTGCATATGGTCAGATGTTTTTAGATGTGTGAGGATTGAAGGGAAAGGAAGTTAGGCACAGGTTGTTGGTGAAGACCGGTGCTGATTCTCTGCCACTCCAAACTTTGGGTCTCTCCGTTCCCGCGTTTAGATATTATCATTTTCTCACTCCTCTCCCCCCCCCCTGCCCTGCCCGGGAATGGTGTCAGTTAAATGCAGCACACGTTAAATGCAGCACACGTTGTATGTGATAAAGGATGCAGGCATGCAAGCAGGTGATGTATGCAAGCAAGTTGACTTCCGCGGCTTTTTCTTGGCTTAAGGTTGGGCTTAGGCTTTGCTTAGGCTTAGTTTTTTGCTTAGGCTTAGGCTTTGCTTAGGCTTAGGCTTAGGTTTTTGCTTAGGCTTTAGCTTAGGCTTAGGCTTTGCTTAGGCTTAGGCTTAGGTTTTTGCTTAGGCTTTAGCTTAGGCTTAGTCTTAGGCTTAGGCAGCGAAAGTCGACTTGCCTGCATACTTTACCTGCCTGCATTCTTTATCATATACAACCTGTGCTGCATTTAACGTGTGCTGCATTTAAGCGTAACCCCCGGGAATACCCGATCCATGTGAACCATGTGAACCATGTGAACGAGACCTTCGTTATTTCGGTGTGATATTTTTTCTTTCTTGTCTCCCCGTCTCGCATATCTCTAAACCGGGGGGGGGGGTGGAAAGGTTATCGGGTGACCAAAGGCAACCGCCTCTTTTATCTGTCTGTCTGTCCGTGCGCGCGTGCACGTGCCTGTGCGTGCGCGCGTGTGCACGTGCGTGCTTAGGCTTAGGCTTTCGCTTAGGCTTAGGCTTTGCTTAGGCTTCGCTTAGGCTTCGCTTAGGCTTCGCTTAGGCTTCGCTTAGGCTTCGCTTAGGCTTCGCTTAGGCTTCGCTTAGGCTTAGGCTTAGGCACGCACGCACGCGCACGAGTGCACGCTCATGCACGTGTACGTTTGCGTGCACGCGTGCGCGCGTGCACGTGCCTGTGCGTGAACGTGCGTGAGCGTGCACGCATGCGCGTGCGCGCTTGCGTGAGTGCGTGCGAGCCTAAGCCTAAGCTTAAGCCTAAGCGAAAGCCAAAGCCTAAGCGAAAGCGAAGCCATGTCCAGAATGTAAAAATTGTGAACCAAAATATTTGTTTGATACCACGATAGTTCAGATTGAGTTGCCAGCGACAACGAAGATCTCGTGGTGGTGCACCGCGAGCGCTTCTCTATTCCCCCCGAGAAGCGCCACTCCGCGACATGTTGCTGCACTGTCGCTATAGTTGCGTCGTTGTGCGCTATCCCTACTTCATGAGTACTTCATGAGCTGTCGCACTGCGAAAAAATCCGCGCCAACTTTGGGGTTTTTCTTTAGGCAAGTGATGCGATCTGCTAAATAGAGCAGGGATGGGATTGTTCACATGGTAGTTCACAGGAAACGCTACAATTAAAATAATAAAACCAGACGATGCTAAAAATTAAACAATATATAATTAATTTAATTAACAATTGATATAAAGAACAAACGCAAAACAAAATCAGTATTATTACTAAAAGCCTTCGACGGAGAGACCGTAAAAAAAATGTCGCACCGAAATAACGATGCTCTCGTTCACATGGTTCACATGGTTCACATGGTTCACATGGATCGGGTATTCCCCCCTGCCCCCGCTCCCAACTAGATTTCTCGGGAATACCCGATCCATGTGAACCATGTGCACCATGTGAACCATGTGAACGAGAGCTCCGTTATTTCGGTGCGACACTTTTTTTTCTGTCTCTCCGTCGAAGGCTTTTAGAAACAATATTAATTTTGTTTATTTGGAATGTTTGCGTCTGTTTTTTTTTATTTATGTCACTTCCATGTTGTAAAGTTTTTATTATTTATGTTGTTTTTATTGTTTCAATGTTTGCGTTTCAGGTCTGCTTTTACTGAACTGCTTATTATTCCAGCTTGATGTCGTCTGTTGTATTTGTGGCGCAGCAGTTGTGTAGTAAACAGAGTCGCAACAAACCATTTCACAAAACTCACAAAAAAAGTCACGAGCGAGCAAAAATCAACCAGAGCGACTAGGGCAACAGTTCAAAACAGACCCGCCCACCACCAACTAGTGCGCGCATCTCACAGCAAATTATGCCGCAGCAAACCCGCATCGAAATGACAAGTTGACACAAAGAGATCCTATTTGTTACGATCCCATCCCTGATCTATTTACGCAGATTCGCAGATCGCATCACTTTTCGCCTAAAGAAAAACACCAAAGTTGGCGCGGATTTTTTCGCTGTGCGACAGCTCCACTTTGCCGCTGACTGCGGACGAGTCGAGCAGCCGACTCATGAAGTAGGGATAGCGCGCGACCACGCAGCTGTAACGACAGTGCAGCACCATGTCGCGCGTTTGGGACGTGGAGTGGCGCTTCTCGGGGGGAATATAGAAGCGCTCGCGGTGCACCACCACGAGATCTTCTGGCGGAAGCGTTGTCGCTGGCAACTCAATCTGAACTATCGTGGTATCAAGCACACATTTTGGTTAACAATTTCTACATTCTGGACATGCACTGTCCTCCCCCGTCCACTTTTGGCTCCGCTCCACCTTGAAAGGGCCAATTACCCCCCCCCCCCCCCTAATCGAGTCATTTCTCAGTGTCAGAGTATCAGCACCTTGCACGCCACGCACTCCTTGTGCTTGTGGCCCAGTTGACGCCATTCGGCAAGGAGGTAGAAGCGAAACTTCTCTCCATTGTGAAACGGTTCCGAGAACACCATTGGCTGAGGAGAGCGGATTCGCTCGAGCTGCTCTCGGGTCGGCAAGTCTAGCGAACCAGCTTTTGGTAGCGGAACCTACAAACGTACGTGACCAGGCAGCGGTGCAGTCCATAAGACAACGGAAATTTAAAAGTGCCGCCATTACGGTGTTGGTCAGTGCCGGGTGAGGAATGCAGCGCAGCACGGCAGTCGTCTTGGTGTTGTTCGCGCCTCCATGCCGACGTTGCTGACCCTTCTCGCCCGCCGCGCGTTGCGTGGCCACACGGAAGTGGCCGTGTCGACCGTCCTGGTGCCAGCGATCCACTGTCGACGTCAAGTACGTCTCCAGACGGCGGCCCACGTGAGCGACCACGAGCGCGTGCGCGCAGACGAATTTGTTGGCGGGCAGGTGACGGCAGCGCCCACATTCCAACGCGAACGCCTCCATTTCGACGACGCGCACCGTGACGCGGTGCTCGCCATCCAGCACGTGCCAGATGGGCGTGTCCGAGTTGGGATGCTCCAAGACGATCGTGATGTCGTCCTCGTACACCTGCGCCCACTCCGATGCTTGATCCAGCACCTCGGCGAAAACGGCGTCGTTCATCAGACCTATGTGTTGTGCGTGCATGGCATAGGTAGTTTGGTGGCCCCATTGCTATGTAAAAGCTACCTTCGGGAATCAGCTGTCGAATTCTTGTGGCAGGCAGGTACAAAGAACATGGGCGCGCCATGTCTGAGCACTGGAAGAGTTTCGACAGATGCGCCAAGCGCTCAGCAGCACTCATAGTTCCCCACATTCCAACGTCGACCTAAAGTCCCAAAGAGATAATGCACTACAACAAACATCGGAAACCAGTACCATCCCCCCCCCCCACCTTCGATAAGTCTCTGCGACCCCTCCCCCCGTGCTCCTCGTACATACGCCGCTGTCCGAAACAACAGTAAAGAACACCACACGACCTTCAGATGTGCGGTGTCGGCCTTCAGCTCCATGTCGCCCATGTCAAAAAGGGCGGACTGCAGCTGAGTGTACTTGCGATGGGCGAACGATTCGAGTGTCGTCAGCAGACGCGGCACCGACTGCGACGCGCTACGCGTGTCCCGTTTCATTTGCCAATTCATACTTTCGGCGATGTTGTTGGTCACTTTTGCAGGCAGGTCACCAAACCCGTAGCGAGTGCGGATAGGGGGAGAAAGAAAAGAATGGGAAAAAGGTCTTAGGTATTTGGCTAACCCCTTTAGAGATATGCGAGACGGAAAGACAAGAGAAAAAAATGTCGCACCGAAATAACGGAGCTCTCGTTCACATGGTTCACATGGTGCACATGGTTCACATGGATCGGGTATTCCCGATTTCTCCGACAAAAAAATATAGAATGTACCGGTAGAGAAGAAAACAGAGCAATGCACGTGAAAAGAAGTTTGGATTGTGGTCTGAGGCGCCGGGAGCTTTATTCGGGGAGAAATCCAACCAAATTCGGTTGGAACAGTGTAAATTTTGTGGCGGAAAATTACGCGTCCGACTCCAGAATTGCTCGTCTTGGCTTGGAGGCTACACTAACGGCAAGTTCTGCGTATTGTATTGTTATACAGTGTACATTTGTGGAACTAGAGGCGCATGCGGCCTTTGCGCATGTGCAAATGACTCGTGACGTCGAGGCGAGTCTTTTTTGCTGTGCAATTCATCCATGTGCAATTCGTTTGGTAGTGTTAATCTATGCTACAAACTTTGAAAATGCGCCATAACTACGGTAAGAATTTGCATATCAAAAATCGACATTGCCCATGACCATCTCGGGGTCGCGAGCATTCGATCGAGCCATCGCGCGTCCACGTACGTCAAGCGGTTCGCGAGTTTACCTCTTGCCCACACACACACACACATACACACACGTACGCAAGGCGCATTTGTAAGTAGATTTAAATTTGGTAGTCTTTTGTATTGGCTTTTCAGGGTCACAACGGCTGCGTCAACTGCATTCAGTGGAACGAAAAGGGCACGGTTCTGGCTAGTGGCTCGGACGACTACAAAGTGATTCTTTGGGACCCGTTTTCCAGAAAGCCTCTGCAGCAAATCCAGACGGGTCACACAAACAATATTTTCGCCGCGCAGGTTCGTGCGCGTGTGTGTCTGTCTGTCCGTCTGTTCACTCGTGCTTCAATCGCTTTCTTGGAGGCTGTGCGTGGCCTAGTGGTAGAGAATCGGCCTCTTGCGCGCGCCGTTCCGGGTTTGATTCTTGAGGCGTCCACTAACGAGGATTTCTCCGGCAATGGATTTACAATGTCGCTGTCGTAGATTGCAGATGGCGTTCTTCCGAATGTCTTTGGTCACCCTCGTGGCTAATGCCTTTCGACAGGAAGGCGCCATGGATATGGGTACAACGTTATATGCCATATGGGCCATTGACGACATCCTTTGCGTTGCCCTTGGTGATCTAAGAACGACAAGAACAAGCACATTCTTGTTCCTTCTCAGTTCCTGCCCTATTCGGAGGACCGCACGCTCGTGAGCGGCGCGGCGGACAGCCAGCTGCGTCTGTTGGACGCGGAGCGCGCCGAGTGCCTGTCCGTGATCGGCTGCCACGTGGGCAGGGTCAAGAGGATCGCCGTCTCACCAGCCGCGCCCCATCTATTCTGGAGTGGGGCCGAGGACGGACTCCTACTGTGAGCACGTGCGCCTACCATAGGTGTACGTCAGTGGGGGTGGGTGGTGGGGGAGGGTGGTGGAGGTAGAAGGAAAGGGGTGATAGGCCGGGGACGGCTCTACAGTCATCCCGGGTCAAATGTCCCTGAAGGAGGTGTCAAAACGGACAAATCCGCACCGACGTGGCGCATTAGCAGGAATTTTGGTCCAGAATGGGTCAGAATCTGGTCTAAGTGGAGCGATTTAGATAGAAAAGTGAAAAGAGAGGGCGAAACACGCAACTTTTTTCATATATAGAGGGGTTTACACGCGCTGCTGCTCAGCCCACCGCCATAGGTGTAGATTGGGTCAAAAGCCAGGGGGGAGGGGGCGTTCGAGGGGGCAGGGGTCTCCCGCCATCCCGCCGGGATCGAAAATTTTGGAGGAGGGGTGGTCGAAGTGGAAGATTTCGCACCAAAATAGCGTGTAAATTAGTGCTTTTTGGTCAAAAATGTGAAAACAATGTCTAAATAGCACTTTTTAAGCGTTTTGGCTCACACACTACACTGCAACGGAAGCAAAAACACGCATCTTTAGCCAATTTTTCTCGCATTGGCGATGACCATTCCAGGGGGGGGGGGTAGCTCCCGCAAAAAAGGGGGGGGTGGCCTTGGCCAGGGGGTGACCCCCCCCCATACACCCCCTGAGCCCACCTATGCCCACAACAGCGCCGGAAGTGTCTGGAACTGTTGACGTAGCGTTGCAGGCAGTTCGACGTGCGCGAGCCTTCGCGCAGCTGCTCGGGCCGTTGCGGCCACTGCCTCCTGAGTCTGTCGGCGCACGCGGGGGCCGAGGCGGAGATCAAGTCCATCTCCGTCAACCCCTGCCGGCCCGAGCTTCTAGCCGTCGGAGCCAACGACCCCTTCGCGCGCGTCTTCGACAGGAGGTCCCACTCTGGGTGTTACGTGCGTGCGTGCGTCCGTGCGGGACATACCTGTAACCGGGTCTGGAAGAGCGGGGGTGGGGGTGTCTGAAGAAAAAAGTGGGGGTAGCTGGGCCATTCTTTGAGTTATACTTTTGTACTTTTTGGTCAAAAATGGGTATAAATAGGGTTTAGACAGTGTCATATAGCTGTTTTATAGTCATGTAACACTGAAAAACACTGAAATACACCAACATTGACTCACTTTTATCGTTTTTGGACAGAGTAAAATCCCCTGGGAAAATTCTGGGGTTTGGGTGGATGTTGGAAAAATAGCGGGGGAGGGAAACCCCCACCCCCCCCCCCAGTTACAGGTATAGTGCGGGACTGTGGGTGCGTGCGTGCGTCCGTGTTGCTGAGAGTATTGGCGCACTAACCCAGTGAAAACATTGTATTGCTATCTTTTATCACTCACTATTCCAGAATGCTGAGCATGTGCCGCGTGGCGGTGGGCTCGCAGGGCGCCCGTTCCGATGCGCACACCGCCCACGCTCTGCTGGGTCGGCTGCCGCCCCTCCACAACCTGCATATTCCCGGCGAGAATTACGACTTCCCAAGCAAGGCGGCGCAATACTACTGCGCCGGTACGGTTCCTAATCAAGGAATTGAATCCAATTTTCTAATCTCGTAGCACCAGTCTAGACTGCTCTGCAGACGTTACTTGTGGTGTAGGGTATGCCATACGGGTAACTGGACGGGATTGAACGACGACTGAACGACGATTGAAACGTTTTTCTATTTTTCGGCTGAGATAGAGACTTTATAGCGCCAGAGCGCCGTCCGTCCGTCCGGGGGGGGGGGGGGGGAGGGCGTCAGCGCATATTCTGACTGGGAGAGGTTTTTCGAACCTCAGATTACGACGCTGAAATACAGTGCTGATCAAAATTCTTAGGCAGGTCAAGTTGTGGAAATTTTTTTTTCAAAATTGTGAGGCAGGTAGCGAAAGCCACAGTTTCACGTTTTCATTATTCTTGAATTTCCAGGCCACCTGCCCTCGGGCGGCCGGCCTCGGAGCGCCTTCCGCCAGCTGTCGACGACTCATTTGACCTTCAGTCCCTGCGGTACCGAGCTGCTGGTCAACTTGGGCGGTTTGTTCGCCTTTTTCTTTTTCTTTTTTTTTGTTTAGCTTTGTTTTCTCGGTATACTCCAGGCGAGCAAGTGTACCTGTTTGACGTCGTGGGCAGAGAGAAGCCGCGCAGTTTGCTGACCAGCTACAAGGACATGCTGAGGAGCGTGCAAGTCGCTACCGGTAGGGGATGCGTGCGTGTCGGTGCGTGCGCGTCGGAGCGTGCGCGCGTGCGTTCGTCGCGTGTCCTCCGTGTCGTCGCTTGCGTAAGGTTCAACGGCAATTTTTCGCATCGCAATACTAGCGCCGTTTAATCACTCACCACACACAAAGGACCAACGTATGTGCAAATTTGCGTCTAGCAGAGAGTCGGGAGCAGCCGGAGCAGCTTCCGTCGTCGTCGTCGAACGGCCATACGGCCGAGTTTGCCGCCGTCGGGGCGGGTCTGTCGGGCGCGGAGCTGCTGACCTTTCTGCGCACCCCTCCGCAAGCCATCCCCGTCGAGGAGTCGGTTGATTTTGTAAATTGCAATACGAAAATCCATATGTGTAAGCTTTGGGACTCCGTGTACCTGGGACCTGTAACTCGGGGTGGGGGGGGGGCCAGCCGGAAGAATCTCAAAAAAGCACACGGTCTCTCTTTCTCTCCCCGCCCCTTTTCACCAGCATTCCCCATGGCTGGTCCAAAATGATATGAGATATGAAAGTGAGCTTCTTGACGTCTTCAGCGTCTTTTACCAAAAAAGAGTAACACTGAATTAATGCTTTGTTGACCAAAAGTACTTCTTTTGAAACAATTTTTTGAGTACGTTTCGCAGATTCCTCCTCCTGCCCTTCCCCCTTTCCCCATTTTGGATCCGGACCGCCAGGCGTAACAACAACGGACTTTTGCGCTGTTATTCCGACCATTCGAGCTCGCGCGTGCGTGTGCGTGTAATGATGCAACGATGCGGATTTCACTCAAAAGTACAACATACAGTATGCCGACATTTGCGTCAGTAGTTCCTCGTTGAGAGTGACTCGTCGCGTGCGTGTCTTTCCAGAGGCGATCCGCGCTCGCCCTCGCGCGGTGGTCGTGGCGGGGGGCTGCCGGCGGAGGCGGAGAAGCGGAAGCGGCAGGCCAACGAGCTGTTCGAGCGCCAGCAGTACAGCGCCGCCGTCGCCCTCTACAGCAGCGCCATACGATGCGCCCAACGCGCGGCCACCGCCCCCGCCCCCACAGCCGTCCTACTGGCCAATCGCGCAGTGGCCTACATGAAGAGGGCATGGTGGGCAGGCCCACAAGAATTCTAAAAAAAAACGGGAATTTTCTTAGTGGATGAAAAAACGTCAAAATTGCCCAAAGTTGTTAAAAAAAGGCAAAAACGACTGTTCTAGAAAAAAAATGTACCCAAGCCTGATGGTCATCGCGCAGTGGTTTCATGCATGCAACCGGGTTTGGATCTGGGGTATCAGGCTCGGACTCACTGGGGGTGGGTGTCGACAATTTCAAAGGGGGTACAGAGGTGGGATGCTTTCCCACAGTGAACATATGTTCCTGGAGGGGCGGGAAAGACTCGGTTACAGGTCCAACAACCCTCTCGCAAGCAGTCGATGTTTTTCTCAGCTTTGCAGGGACGGTGACGCGTACGCGGCGTTGCGCGACTGTCAGGAGACGCTGCGCCTGGACCCCGGGCACGAGAAGGCCTGGTTCCGACTCTGCCGCTGTCTCCACCTCGTCGGCTGTCACAAGGAGGCGCTCAAGTGTCTCGGCATCTTCAAGGTGCGCGCGCGCGCGCTTGCCGCCGACTCGCTCGCCATTTCGCATCTTCTTGCTTGCTAGAGTCTGCTGTGCATAGTTGCGATTTAAGAAATGCTGGTGAATTTTTTGTTTTGCGATTTTGCGACTCGTCTTGTTCTCGTCTTGCAGGCACGCTTCCCGCTGGCGCAGGCGGCGCAGGGTCCGTGTCGCGCCCTGGAGCGCGAGATCAACACGGTGCTCTTCGAGAAGCAGCGCGCATCCCAGCCCAACTCCGCCTCCTCCCCGCGTCGTCAGCAGCGGCAGAGGCGTCGTCGACAGCGCTCCGTCTCCGCCGAGCGTCGGCAGGGACGCAAGGGCCGGACACCCGCCAGCTCTCAGGGCGGCCAGGACCTATTCGACGCGCTCCAAGCCGACGAATGGGTCGAGAGGGCTGCCGGCCACACGCGAGAAGGGACCAGCAGTGCCCAGCAGCCAGAGGAAGAGGAGCAGTCGCCGACGGATGGACTGAGCCGACTGGAGAGGGAGGCGAGAGCGGACGCGGTCGACTACCGGCAGAGGTTCTGCGGACACTGCAACACGACCACCGACATCAAGGAAGCCAACTTCTTCGGAGGGTTCGGTCATGATTGTAGGAGTTGCTAGGGGTGCAATCTGGTGGGAGTGGGGCGTAGTCCCCCCCCCCCCCCACACCAGCGGTTCCAGAATTCCACAGGCCAAATGTCCCAGTTAGGAGGGCCACAAAGTCCTCGCGGAATCCCTCGTATTCTTTAACCCGTTTTTGTAGCTGGGAACTTCGGTTTCGAATTTGGCTGGAGGCGATACAGTTGTTGAGGAGACGCGGTGGGCGTGTTCGTTTCCGAAGGAGGCACGTGGTACCCCCCCCCCCCCAAAGCTACAGGTCCCCCTTACGAATCAGTGTCCATATGATTTCCACGCAGAGCACATTCCGGGACAGTGTGTAGGTACTCGGAGCAGGGTTGCACAATTAAAAAAAAAGTTTTTTTTTTTAAATTTTTTTTAAAGTTGGATTTTTTTAAATAAAAAAAATTTCTCTGTTTTTGGGGAAAATTTAGCTTTTGAGTGGCAAAAAAAAGCGTTTACATGGTGTTTAGATGGTACAATTAGTAGTTATTCATGCATAAACTTGCTTATTAGCAGCAAAACTAAGCTCTTTTTGGGGTTCCCAACTGGTTCCCAACATAGTGTGATACCGTACACGACCATTTAGAGGCAGCGGCTTTGTCACCATTTGACTAAAACGATGCTAAATATGCTTCTAAATGCTTTAGGGAAGCACTAGTACTTGTGTTTGACACTCTAATAGGCTAAAAGTATCTTATAGTACAGGTGTTTGGCACCAATGATGGCTCCTAAGTCAATTAAAAAAAAAATTTTTTTTTTTAAACTTGAATATTTTTTTTTATGCAACCCTGACTTGGAGGCAGGTCCGCCGCTTGCAGACGGGGCGAGTACGTGATCGCCGGTTCCGACGACGGCTCCTTCTTCGTGTGGGACCGCCGGACGTGCAACATCGCGGCCGTGCTCCGCGGCGACGCCTCGATCGTGAACGCCCTACAGCCCCACCCCAGCTGCTGTCTCGTCGCCACCAGCGGCATTGAGAACGTCGTCAAGCTATGGGCACCCAGGCCAGAGGTCCGACCGACACCCCCCCCCCCCCCCCCCGCCCCCACTTGCGTGCACGTCGCCCTATTTTTGAGGGACTGGTACATACATACCTGTAACCGGGGTCAGAGCGAGTGGGGGGGAGGAGAAATAAGTGGGGGTAGCTGGCTATTGCTTGACTTATACTGGTACTTTTGATCAAAAATGGGTATGAATAGGGCCTAACAGCGATATTTAGCTGTTTTATGGTCATATAACACTGAAAAGCACTGAAATACACAAACGTTAACCCCCCCCCCCCAGTTACAGGTATGCGCTGGCATTCGTGTCGTCGCACTAGCGGTGAACGCGCTGTGGGCTGTGAGTGTGGACTGCGTGCGTGCGTGCGTGCGCGCGTCCGCGCGTGCGTGCGCTGACTGACACCGATCATCGATGGCATTGATTTGATCACAGGACGGCTCTGCGAACGAGCACGCGATCGCAGACGTCGACCGCTCGGCCAGGGACAACCAGAGGCGCATGAACGCCGACCCTCTGGAGGTCATGCTCTACAACATCGGGTCTGGCTGTTGTTTTTGACTTTTTTGTTTTGAAAACGCAGAAAGAACCCGGCAGGTACCGATTGGGACCCTCTTTGGAGGGGTCGGAAGGGGGCGCGAACGCGCCAAGGATCCCATTCGGCGCGTTCTTGGACGCGGAGGGCGCGGCGGCGCAGTGTCGACAGAGTTAATTAAAGGTATTTTCGTCTATTTTTTGAAATTGCGAATTTACTACAGTAATCCTCGCTTGGTTCCAGTTGTCGATAATGCCGGAGGGAATTTGATTACCCGAAAGTAACGTGGGAGAAATTGATTATTGATCGGCGCAGCGGTGTCTAGTCGTTGACACAGACCCCTAGCGGAGCCCCTGGATTTCGAAATTATTTGAAAAGCGCGTCAAAAAGCATCTGGTATTCAAGTTGAAGTAACCCATCAATAAAATATCGTATCTTCTGCTAGTTTCCGCTAATGAAGGAAATTCGACGGGCTCTGTTAGGTCGGGTTGTATACAGAATTTGTAGAGAAGCGAGAAATCCGTGAGTAAATTTAAGTGGTTGTGCACATTTAAATCAAAAAGAAAAGGAGCCGTCTTTCGTGGGTGTGGTGCGGCCGATTGAAGAGGCTGATTTTGGTTCGTTGTGTATGATTAGTGAATTGACTGGCCACTGTGAATGTGTATGCTGTTTTTTTTGAGAAAAAGATTATAGACACGTTGGTGCTTTGACACGCGCACGCCTGACCGCTTACGGCGATGTTTAGAAAACATTCGGCGCAGCAAGAAGGCACAACTTTCGTGGCACTTAGGTACACCATCGCTAGCGAATACACTTTACTATATATGCTTTGTTGTGAGTGCGCAAAAACGGTCAAGATGGCAGTCGGTGTGCAGAACAACATGCTGGGTCGAGTTCTCCATTGCTGGCTTCCTGCCCTCATTTCTTGCCGTATCCATTGCCGATTTCGAAAATCTGCTGCGGCAGTCGCCGACCGCCTCCATAGAAGCGCGAGTTGTAGTTACTGTAAAACTGTCGGTAGAGGTAGTTGGTTCGGTAGTAGTAGCGATTCGGGTTGTAATAGTAGTTGGTGTTGTAGCCGTAGTATCCTCTGTTGCGCTGGACGGGCACGTAGATGACGTTGTTGTAAAAGGGCCGTCTCCCAAAGAAGTTGTTGTTGTTGACGACGTTCGTGCAGCAGATGCCGTCGTTGGTGGTGAGCGTGGGCAGGGGCGAGCGCAGACAGACGTAGCTCGTGCCGCAGTTGTTGCTCGAGGTCGAGCAGGTCACCACCTCGACCGAACCAGAACGCAGCGGCGTGCCGCCGTTGCTGCACAGCTGCGCTGAAAGCGGACCATTTCAAGACAGTCGCTCGATGCACTCGGTATATGAACATACCCTTGCACGAACGCAGAACGACTGAACTGAGCAAGGGAACGGAACACCGGCCAAGTAGCCACCGCGGGCTTATTGTTTCGGTCGGGCGGAGGGGGCCAGCGGCAATTATGAGGGTCTAATTAGAGAGTTTACGGTATCTTGGCCCTCTAATCCCATCTCCATTACTGGTGAAAACAACCAACGATCAGACTAAAAAACAGAGCTGCTATTGCTCGATTAGACGTTCCAATGTGTCAGATTTATACCAAACACCGAACATACACCGTAAAACACCGAATGTTCATACGTAGCGTACCCGCTGCGAGTGCCGCGAAGCAAAGGGCGATGTAACCGCCCACTAGAGTCTGACGCACCATTTCGTGATTGCAGGCTTTGATTTTCAGAAAATTAAGAACTAGAAAATTTTTAGGAAACTAGCTGGGCGAGTGAAGAAGAGTGCTTACTCGGAAATAGCTAGCTGCCTAATGGGGGGGGGGGGAGGTCGGCGATGACTTCCTTCCGTTGCAGCGAAATCCAGCGCGAGTCAACATACAAAGACGCGCACGAGAACAAACACGCCGCGCCGCCTCCTCCCACAAGAGAACAAACAAGAAACACGAAGACAAAAGGCGGTCAGCGCATTTCACGTTGGCGGCGGAAACGTTTGGCGAACTGCTTTGGCGCTCAGCCGTCACGCCCATCTAAACTGCCTTAAGAATTCCGGTATGCCGTGTTCGATACAGATACCGGCATGTTCCCAAAACAGCCAGTGGCGAAACAGCCAGCGATGAAACAGCCGAGTGACAAAACAGCCAGTGGCAAAAGAGCCAGGTGGCGAAACAGCCAAGTGGTAAAACGGCCAGCGTCTGAACAGCCAGCGTCTACATAGCCAGTAGCAAAATAGCCGAAGTATGGCGTCGTGGTAAGATAAGCCAAGGTAAGGCGAAGTCCATGTCTGGCCCGAAGTTCTCGTACATAGCTGCAGTCGGCCTGCACTGTGTGTAGCCTGGAGACATACTCACTGACGTTCTCCATCTCGTCTGCGCAATGGCAAAAGCGCTGGAAGCCGAGCACTGGAAGCGCCGTCTCACCGAGGCGGAATCAATGGGATCCGCATCTTATTGTCGGTTCATCGGACCTTCATAAAAGCGCCATCGCATAGCGCAAACAACACTCGTCGGCTGTGTACTGTCCAAGCAACAAGTCGCAGTCTCTCAATTATGAGCGTTATTTCGGTGTGTTTGGCACTGCTGGTGGCATTGGCACTGAGCGACGGCTTCAGACTCCTGGCAGGCGATGTGCTCAGGAGCCGGTTCGACCGTGGCGAGGTCACCGCAATTCCCCTTTAGAAATTTTCCAGTAGCGCAAAATCACCTGCTATGCAGGTACTAGTAGGTACAGTAGAAGTACAGGGTGGCCCATTTATCAATCCGGGGTTTTGATAGCTGATACACAACTTTGCGTTTACTGAACAAAACGAAGCAAAATTTGTGCCAGATACAGGTACAAGTTCAAAGTTTTTGTGCGCCGATTTTTCAAGAAAATCTGATGCGATCTGCCAGTATGGCGCGAATTTATCGGATGATGATTGCATCTGGCGCGTTGGCGTTGGCGCGTTCCAGGAACGTTTACAAACATTGCCGAGCCGAAGCAGCGCCCTTAGACGTAGTTGACAGAATTATTGCCGAAATACGCCAGAAGATGCTGCACGAATGCGAGTAACACCTGACCAACGAGAATGTTACGTGATCGAAAACGATCACGTTGAAGTGCATAACCAGCGATGCCATCATTAGATCTTCTTGAAATTTGACGCGCAAAAACTTTGAACCTGTACCTGTATCTTGTACAAGTTTTGTTCCGTCTTGGTCAGCATACGCAAATTACAAGCGATCGAAACTCCGGATAAATGGGCCACCCTGTAGATTCACAATACCATGTGCATTCAAATAAAAGATGTGGTAATTTGATTAATAGGATGTTTTTTTCCTAACGTTATACACTTTTTGAGTACCTGTTTGCACAGTATTGTACAGCTCGTACTATAGCTAGCTAGTATTGTACGATGGAGAAGGGATGGAGAACGAACTCGAGTCGCCTACAGTTGACCAGTTTGCGCTTGTCGAACGGGACCAAGGTGAAGGGGAAGCGGTTGGGTGAGCGCTGGGTGACGTACACGCTGTCCGCGAAGAGCGCCGACGAGTTGGCTGAAGGCGGCGCTCAAGGGTTCTCCGAGGTTTCCTCGGAAGAATACAGCTAGTTGCTGCCCACAGTCGCCGCGGACGTCCTCGGGGCGCGCGCAAGACGTGTGTCGCCGCTACCGTTTAGCTGGCTTGGATTCGTCTGGAAAGCATGATAGAGCTGATCGAGATGATAGAGCTCTCTGGTGGAAAGAGCGGCTTCGTACCCAAGCAGTTTGCGACCGACTGAGGCGCATGTGGGCTTTCAGGCTCCTTTGAGAACTCGAGGAAAAGTCGATGAGCTCGTGTTCCTTTGCTTCTCGTGGGGGAGAAACGAAGTGATAGACTTTTAAAATTATTGTTGTTTATTTGGCTTTACTTGTCGCGACGAAGTGCGCAATTGAGCACAGAAAGAATGAAATGACAATAAAGGAAAGGCGCACTATAAACGCATACAGCGCATTCTCACATCTGACTGCCCAACCTTTCCACGGGTAAAGAATTAGCAATGAGGCGGAGTAGAGTTGCCAGTTTTTTTTCTTTTCGTAATCTGCCACACGGTTTCGCAGATCCCGCACACTGTACGCGCTATACTATACCTACCTCTGTACATATGTATATACCTATGCGTCTACACAAGGAGAGAATTCAACACCACCCACTTTGTTGTTGTTTACAGCATCTCTATAGTGGCCTGCATGTATTTTCCTTCCTGGTTTGCTGTTTCCGCATGCGTTGCCGTCGTCATTTTTGGCTCCTCGACGTCTGCGCCCGCGACCGGCAGGGGTCGCTGCGCTGCCTTTTCCGCGAAGAAGCGGCGGCGCAGGAGGCGGGCGTAGACAGCCTCGAAGAGCGGCTCGACGTCCGACGCGCCCCTAGTCAGGTAGCGACGGCCGAACCGATCTGCCAGGCCGAGCAGTGCGTCGACGCCGTGAGTCAGCGTCGCCAGGGCGCGCTCCGCCTCGTCGACGCGGTCGCCAGCGCGGCCGCGGAGAAGGTACCTGAACTCACCCAGTTCTTTGTGCCGCTACCCGCCCCCTCCATGGCCCCACCCAGACAGACGCGCCAACCGCTGCACTCGCAGACGCGTCGGAGAGTGCGACAAAGAGTGGTCCACAGTCAGACCCGACCCACCAGAGCAGCAGCCGTTTGTACTTGGCCTGGGCGAGAGCGAGGCGCTCGGCCGCGGAGGCGCGCACCCCTTCGCGGCCGGGCTGGAAGAGGACGACGGCCTTGAGCAGCTCCACGACGTTGCGGTCCATCCAGAGCTGCGGCTCGCACTGGGACAGCGTCAGCAGGAGGCGCTTGCTCAGGCCGCACGGGATGCTCTCTAGAAGAGCTCTGGGCAGGAAGCCGCCGTAGATGTCGGGCAGATCGAAGGAGGATGTGGCGGCGTCGTACCGGCTAGCGTACTCCAGCAGGCCGTATTCCACGTAGCAGCCTGAACAGTAGCGTGCGTGCGTGCGTGCGTGCGTGCGTGCGTGCGTGCGTGCGCTAAAGCTGGGGACCGCTGCTCGAACCTTTGAGCAGCGCCGACTTCGTGTCGTTGTCTGGCAGCAGCGCAAAGTCGGGGATGCAGGCGAAGACGCGCGTGAGACGCCGCACGACGACGGCCGAGAGGAGCTTGGCGACGGAGCCGCGATTCTCGGGCCGCCCGTACGCCGCCTCCAGCTCCTCATTCTCCACGGGTGCGCAGAGCACCTCAAAGGAAAAGACGCTGTCTGCTTGCGCCGAAATGCGTGCGCATCAGTCAGCGCGAATTTTCAAATACATAGTGCCCATGGGCAGTCAGTCTATGTACTTTCCACCGCTGCTTACCCGGGGGCGGGACAACATTGGAGGTCTTACGCCACCCACCTCATAGGCCCGCCTGAGCGTCAGCAGCTCAGCGCAGCTTCCGGCGTCGAGCTCGATGAGGTCGGGGCCGAAGTGATGTCGGAGGAAGGTTTGCGGTTGGCCGTCGACAACCATTCGCTGCTCCACGTCAACACCAGGCGCGACGGCGGCAACTTCAAAAGTGTCCATCGTGAGCCGGTGCAGGCAGTCGGGCGTCACAGCTTCACTGCTCGCTGAATCGTGCCATAAGTGCCAAAAGTGTGGAATTAGTACGCGATGCACAGCTGTACGCACATGTACATAGTGCTTACATGTGTCTCTGCCCTGTTATTGCGCGACATGTGCGATCGGTTCAACGAACCTGATGCACCGACACTCGAGCTGCCGGACGATTCGCTGGACGATCTCGCACAGAGAGGATCAATCGGCTGCATCGATCCCACCCCATCGTCGCGGTCGGCACTGTCTCCGACATCCGTCTCTCCGAGCCAATTCGCCTCCGGTGGCGGTCGGAGAATCAACTCTTTCTTCATGCCGACCTGATGCGTTTTTTTACGTTAGCGTGCGTGCGTGCGTACGTGCGTGCGTGCGTGTCGACCGCGCTGGGCGCAACGCACAACCCCTATGCCCATGTCTCCTTATTACAGCGTGCGCGCGTGCGAGACAACAACAAAAAAAAAAAAGAATCGGAAGAGGGCGCGGCGCCGCAAGGCGAACGTACGGCGAAGCAGACGCGAAGACGGCAGCCGCGGCACTCCTTCCGACGCCGACCCGTCATCGTACAGACGCGGCGAGCGTTGATGCACGCCATCTGAACAACAACAACACACGAACATTGTACATACTGTATGTGGAACAAGCGTCATGCGCTTGTATGCTAGTATTTGCAGCGCATACTGTGTCCACATTTCTACTCACAGTCGAAGAGGGGAGCGCATTACCCAGAAAAATCTGCAGGTCACCCGTGACATCACTGCGGCGAACACGTTTTGTTGGTACAGTGTGACATCAGCTGTGCGTGAGTTGGTCTGCTCTATGCGCAACTGCCACGTGTGCGTTCCGTCGGCGGCACCAAACTTGGCAGCGGATCATCTGTCGTTATTATCCGCCGCCGTGGGTGCGCGTGTACGCACCCACAGTGCGGACGCAGAAACAGCAGAATCGCTCACGTCGTGCTTGTATGCGTTGCGACGGAAGAAGGCCTTGCACGACTCGCAGGCGACCGCGCCGAAGTTCCGGCAGCGCGCCCGCTCCCCGCAGACGGCGCACTCCAGCGCCTCGTCGCCAACCTGCCGACGACGGCTGCGCACTCGACGTCGAGCCGCCGTCGGAGCGATGCCGACGCCGCTGCCGCAGCTGCCGACGCTGCCGAAGTTGTCGACGCCGCTGCCGACGCTGCCGAACTTGTGGACGCCGCTGCCGACGCCACCGGCCATTCCAACGCCGCAGATGACGGACGGACGACGCTGCTGCACGGGCAGAGTCATTGTTGCACGGCAGATCTAAAGAAAGGGAAGCTGGGAGAGAATGAGTCTCTGACGGGGAAACGCTAGGAGGGAGTAATTGCACGCACGCGCTGGACGACGCTGAAAGAAAACCCACGGCGCGTTGTAATAAAGGTTGAGTGCAAGTTGCGTGCAGACACGCCGCGAACGCCATTTTGGTGTTCTCTACCTCAATTTGGCGTCCAGTGTCCACGTGAGCTGCGAGCCGAAGTCATGCATTTATGTACCATAGGACTACGCATATCTACACGGAAACAAAGACGGGGAAACGAATTGCAATTAAACTTAAAGGCGCCAACATAAAGTTAGTTTAAGTTTATAAAAGCCACTGCGACGTTCTCGGAAATCCGACACTCCTCATTTGCTACTCACTCTCTAACTGAAGCAATTATACGGGGAACCGGAAATGCCGTGTGAAACACGCACGCGTTGCCGTACGCAGCGCAGACAACGGACGCTAAAAACAACAGCGACTGTACACGACTGAATTGGCAGTCGCTTTTGACAGCCCACTGCCCATTATTTATTGACTGCCGCTAGCAGCGACGATATAAATAAAGCTCCGGTTCTGCCTCTGTCATTAGGTGTCGGTGCAGGCGCACCTTCGAGTTCGAGATATGCGAGTCCAAAGGGTTCAAGGTTCAGAGCGGAACGGACGACGTGCGCCCTCGGAGCGACGGAAGCTGCTTCGGTGCACGCGCACTCGTGTTTTACATGTAGGTAGGGAGATTAAAAGGGTGCAATTATAATTACTATAACCATATCTCAGTGACATGATGTACCACGTAATCCTGGAGTACGTTTTGTAGTGGTTTGTCTTCATCAACAACTCTCAGACGTGGCGAGGCTCTTCAGAAGGAACCGGCCTTCAAGATGCGCATACATAAAGGGTGTTTTTTTTTTAAATTATCACATTTCTTTTTTGAATAACTTTTGTTTCCTTTGTCGGATTGTTCTGAAATTTGGAACACTTATACTCAAGACTTTAGGATTTTGTCTGAAAAAAGAATCGTCGAATTCGGTTGAGGATTCCGAGAGTTATGGCGCTCCGAATCAAATGTCTCGTTTTTGGCAGATCGCGACAAACGAAATCGGTCGAATCGTAAGTAACGGAGAGGGGGCGGCGAGCAGAGCTGGCGTCCTGGTGTAGCGGTATGCGTGGAAGTGGTAGCGGTGCCGCAGAACCTTCCAGATGGAGCTGGTGCTGACGCCAAGCTCTTGGGACCGCTTCCGCAGAGACATCGTTGGATGCTCGTCCGCGTGGCGTCGGATCGTCTCGCACAGCTCGGCAGTGAGCAGGTGAGGGGAGCGAGGGCTGTTGGCCGTAGAGCCGCTAAGCTCCAGCTTCTTGACCCACGCCTTCATTGTTAGTTGGCTGGGCGGTTGAAAGTTCCGTCCAAAGCGTCCTTCTGACTTCAGCTTACGCGAGAACGCGGCTACGAACCGCCGCACTGGAGAAACTCCACGGTCAGCCGCCCCGTTTCGCAAGAGAATACTGAGCGCCGACCATATTAGACGAACTGCGCCAACCAAAAGCAAAGTTCGCGTTTAAAATTTGGCATACAGTACTGGATAGTTACGATTCGACCGATTTCGTTCGTATGATCTGCCAAAAAACGATACATTTGATTCGAAGCGCCGTAACTCTCGGAATCCTACGCCGAATTTGACGATTCTTTTTTCAGACAAAATCCTAAAGTCTTGAGTATAAGTGTTCCAAATTTCAAAACAATCCGACAAAGGAAACAAAAGTTATTCAAAAAAGAAATGTGATAATTAAAAAAAAGCACCCTTTACATACCAACAGCGTAGTATCTGACGAAATATTTTGGGTTCATTCAACAGGCAGCTTGCAATTAAAAGAGTGGCTACTAACACTAATTACAGCCAAAGGGCAGCGGCAGCGGCGGCATTCTCAAAAGACGTTTGGGAAACGCACTATGAAAAACGTACCGCGTACCTTTTAACGCGGAAGAGTTTTTAGTAGCGCATCGAATTTCAACGACACACAACGCGGAAGAGTTGCTTTGTTGTTGGTCACGCGAGGCAGACTCCTAGACACCAACCGCCACTGGCGGCATCGACTGGGCGCACTGAACGGCGGCAGACAGTGCGCGGGCGCGGTGATCCCTTCGCACTCAGTGCACCAGGGGCGGATCTAGGAATTTTCGGCTAGGGGGGCGAACGAACCTATCCCGTTGAACCGGCTACAATTAGACCTATGCAGCAGCACCAGCGTACATTTTGGGAACCAGGAATATATTTCGCGAAGAGGGCGAAAAAATGCTAGCCAAAATTTAAATATTATTTTGTTTGTATTTCCTGTGTTGCATGCACACAAATGGCGCCGCAGGCAAAATTTTCAACTCTTGGCATCACGTACATTCTGAAAGTCATACAACTTTTGTTACGCTTTCTACAAAATTAACTGCGCCGCAGGCGCAAAATTTTGCTAATTCTACATCTCTCAAGGCCTTCTTCTTTAAAATTGACTGAGATGAGCGATTGTATAGTAATTGGACAGCAGTGGCGGATCCAGAAATTTTTTCGGAGGTGGGGTGGAAGTATTTAGCAAATGGCGGAACCCTGTTGATATTTAGAGATGCTGGGTCATTTCGACGATGCTTTGGGTACCAATTCGGTCTATTATTGACAAGTAATCGGTAAAATCGGCGCCGCGGCGAAAATTTTTGCGATTTTCGACCACCTACACGCATTTTTATGCGGAAAAGTAGGATCGCAAGGACGTTTCTTCTTCTACGGCCCAGCCCTCCCCCCTTCGCCCCAGATTCTCGATTTTGGGATGGAGCATCCCCCCCCCCTTTCTCTGGATCCGTCACTGTTGGCCAGGTTCGCTAAGAACTGAATACTCCCTGGCCCAAAGTCGACTTCGCCCAAGGGCGTGCTCACCTCAGCGCCGCAGGCAAAGTTTTATTGCTTGAGGAATTTTTGCGCGTATGGGTAGTGCGTTAAGCTAAAAGAAACAAGTAGACATCTGCTAAACCTCCCTGGTTTGCCTGCTCGCGCTTGACCTTCGCCCATCACGTACTGCCCAACCTTCGCCCCTCGCCTACCCACTTGCCCTTCGCCCTCGCCTGCCACCCACCTTTCGCCTCTCGCCTACACGCCTGCCCCGCACACAATCCGCCCAGCTATGGGGGCGATCGCCCCTTTCGCCCCCTCTAGATCCGCCCTTGCAGTGCACACTCATTGTTGTTGCATGCACAGCGCAGCGGAAGCAGTGCAGTGCAGGGCGCGTATGCACAGTCTAAAGTCTACGCGCACGTCTACGTGCACGCATGCAATGCAAGCACGCACGCGCACGCATGCACGGTCATTCATTCATTGTCGATTTCTGAATTCTGGGCCAACGTTTTCAAAAGCAGCCGCAAATTTTAAAATTCTCGTCCTTTAGCCTGAGCTGGATATGAGCGCTGTGGCAGGCGCTTCCTTCAATGCCCTATTTGGTTCGGCACATTTTTCCAGGCGAGCGAAGCGGCGGCGACGAAGTTCCGGCCCTTCACTCCTTCGTCAGTGTTTAGCGCGTGGATTGAACTGCCTTTGACCACCCCTCCTGCTGTGTACATTCGATGGGCGCACTATCGTCGTTTGGCGTAGTCAAGTTTCGGTCGACTGTCGCATTGATTGCCATTCATAACAATATTCAATTAAGCAGAAATTGAATACTCATAGACAGCACCCACCCGCTTTCAGTACCACTGTACCCACCCACTTTCAGTACCTTCTAGTTCGTCTATAGAGTTTTGTCCCGGCGGAGCTATTGCATCGGTGAGACTCCCGTGCGTCGATTTCCACTTTATTGTATGATGATATCTCATTGAAATGATTGAAATGCGAGCAACACCGGTTTGTTCATCTGCCGTGCCGGATGCTTTTGCGGCCGGCGCAACGAGTCCCGTACCCATAAAGATACGTTGGTTGCCAGGACAAGACACAGTTGAAGCTGCTGTGTGTGCCGAAGCCGACACCGATCACCAACAACCCACCCACACTCCGCCATGTCGCTGCGATGTGCCACAATCTGCGCCGTTGCTGCGGCGCTGCTGACAGCAATTGGTGAGGCGAAGAAGAAGTCATCTCCGAAGCGGCTGCCAATTCCAAAAATGCCGGGAAATCAGGTGGGGTTTTGTTCACCAATTCTCTACGTCTTCTGCAAAGCGAGCAGTGTTGAAAGCGCGCGCCTATGGTCTAGAATGGTTACTTGTTGACGACCGGACGCTACGCGACTCGCTCAAACGAGCTTGGCTACGGAGTCGCGGACGTGGCTACCACTATTTCCCTAGTAAGTTGTCTAAAAATTGTTCAATTGAATCTCCGCCAGCATAGTTTTACAACTCACACACAGGGGCACAGAGGACTCAATAAATTCGGCGAGGAAAAATGAGGCAGAAAGACTTAAAATCTGTGGGAATGGCAAAATTTTCGCCGGAGGCGCACTTTTGTGTGCCCAAAGCCTCATAAAAATCGCATTAGTTTCAGAATGTAAGCGCCACTTCTTTCCTGCGGCGCCATTTTTGCCGGGGACGCTCCAGAAATCACCGTTTTCATCCCCCCCCCCCGACATGAAGTCCTTGCTACACCCCTGGTCGTGTGTGGGTATGTGTGCGTGCGTGCGGGTGCGTGCGTGCGTGCGTGCGTGCGTGCGTGCGTGCGTGCGTGCGTGCGGGTGCGTGCGTGCGTGCGGGTGCGTGCGTGCGTGCGTGCGTGCGTGCGTGCGTGTGCGCGCGTGCGTGCGTTGGGACTCGACCCCACAGCGCTCTGTTTGCGTGTACAGCTGGTGACCCGCGACTTGAACGGCGACCAAAAGCGGATCCTCTTCGACACCGGCCTGCCGCACCAGCAGCCGGCGCTCCGGAAGGCGCTGCGGCGTCTCGGCCTCCGCCGGGATGATGTCACGCACGTCGTGAACAGCGCCTCCAACCTCGAGCACCAGGCCAACAACGGCCTCTTCCCGCGCGCAAAGCACTTCGCCGACAACCAGCGCGTACACGGCGCCAAGTGCGAGCCTACGCTTTCGCTCTGTCCCTCCTCCTCTCTGCTCTCTCTAGAGCGGGGCCAGGGCTACGGTTGGGATGGTGGAAACCCGTAGTCGACGTGTTTTTTTTTTGAAAAAAATGAGGGCGGGGGGGGGGGGGTTGATTATTTGGTTTGGAAGGATCGCACACGCGTCTGGGGTCCAGTGGTGTAGCCAGGGGAGGGGGGTGGGGGGTATACCCCCTCCCGAAAGCGGTCCGAAGAAATTTTCAACAGGTGTTGTTGCAAAAATGCCCGGGTGAAAGAAGAGAGATAGAAAGCATTTTAGCTCGCTTGTAAGGTCAAAATCAAAAATGCTCGAAAGCAGCTCAAAATCGGTTAAAATTGCTCGAAAGTAGCCCAAAATAGGTCAAAATTGCTCAATGGTAGCCATAGGTTCAAAATGCCCGAAAGGCACCCAAAGTAGGTTACAAATGCTCGAAAGTAGCCCAAAATCTCAAAACTTTCGCATGCGGCGCAACAGGGGGGACCCTGTTAAAAGTTGGATATCTGTCCAAATCCCGAATTGGATATCCCGAAACGAAATCCTGGATACGCCACTGCCAGGGTCGACACGAACGCGGGGCCGATGTCGGCATCGGGTGGACGCGTGCGGCTCGCCGACAACGTGCACCTGCTGGCGCTGAAAGGCGAGAGCCGAGGCAACGCGCTCATCGCTCGAAATGTGGAGATCCTCAGTCCCTACCCCCAAGACCGCTGTCGTCGCCTTCGTGGGAGACCTGGTGACGGACAAAGATCGCCTGAACGACTATCTGTTCGCGCACAAGCGCTCCACCTCCACGGCTCACCAGGTTGTCTCTGCGACTCCTTTCTCGGAGCGCGTTCAAAGGAATCAGTTCCGAACCATAGCAATTTGGCATACATAGGCCTATCTTGCGGACCTCAAGTTGGTCGTGTGTGAAGAGCGGGCCGGCTACATCGTGCCTGGTCACGGCGCCATGTTCCCCGTCACTGACGGCATGCAAGACGAGATAGGCTGCGTCCTGGGTTCACCAGCTTCTGACACCAACGATACCAAGGAGCCAGAAGCCCCTTCCGTCACCCCCCAGAAGAGCAATTGAGTGGTCCCACCAAGAGAAACGCGGTGGAATGTCCATAATAAATTATAGGTAGGTCGATTCAGTTTTGAAAGTTGACTGCTAAGCAAAGACTGCAGTTGTTGAAATAAACTACAATGATGCTCACTGCTGGACACCACGCGCGAATCATATCATACCATCAATATGTGCCGTGTGGTGCGGACGCTCTAAACAATCGTCTGAAGCATCACTGTGTTTCGGTCCTCTAACAATGAAGCTATAAATTACATGTTACAAATGAAGTTATAAATTACAATTACAAATTATAAATCACAAATGTCAGCACGACCACTGGGCCGCATTGGTGTCTGCCCATAACGTTTTCGATTCAAATTATAAGTTGCCAACAAATTGATTCGACTGTTATATGTACACGGTTCTCTTCTTTCGTCGCTGCGGAGCAGCGTATGGCATACATGTAACCACTGGCGGATTTTCCCACAGAGGGGGGAGAAGGTCAATTTCTTTTTACCACACAAACTACACTACTGTGGAATAGACAAAAATGACGGTATTTTTAGCACCCTTATGAATCAAACGTGAGTTGGAAGAGACCCACAGCGCCGCAGGCGAAAATTTGGCGCTTTTGAGTGCCTTAATTGAAGGAAAACGTAAAAATCTGCCCATTTCGCCCTGTGCTCGCCCTTCTTTCCTGTTTTCCCCCCTGATCTCTCCCCCTGCTTCCCCCCCCCCAGATCTGAGCTGACAGGAGGGGGAGACCCCCCCTCTCCCCCGTCTGGATTCGCTAGTGCATGTAACCGTGTTTTTGAAGTGGGGGGGGGGTCGGAGACCATTCTGGGGGGGGGTAAGCAGATTTGAAGAGGGAGGGGGTGTCAGAGGGTAAAAAAGTGTACCTAAACAGTGTCTAAATAGGCACTTTTTGGTCAAAAATAGGTTAAAATGGGCTATAAATAGCGTTATTTAGCTGTTTTATGGTCAAAAAACACTGAAAAAGACGAAAAATACACTACTTTTACAGTTGTACACAAGTTGGAAAACTTTCGAAAAATTCTGGGGGGAGGGTTGGGGGGGGGGGGGGCTGGGGGAGGGGTAAAATTCCGAGTGGGGTGGGTGGCAACCCCCCCCCCCCGCTCCAGTTACATGTACTAGCCGCTTCAACTCAGGACTCCTGCTTGCAAAGTACTCCAAAGTGGTTCAGTATCTATATTTTTTTGTCCTCAGTAGTGTCTCATCATCAATACAATGTGTCATAAAATCATGCTGCAAATGCTCAGTTGAAAAGCAACAATGACGAATATGTAAAGTGCTGCAGCAAAAGCCAAAGGAAGTCAACCAATGCAACCAATGCACTTCTGCAATACAGGAAAACATTTTACTGTTTGTTGCACCTTGTTTGTTGCAACGCTTCGTTCTTGCGTCCAGTCATTACATTCGATAGTAAAAATTTGACACTATACCATCTTGGGCAGACACCATAAATCCCATATTTTGTGGCGGCGGGCTAATTGTTTTAATCAGCCCTTTAGAGCCAGCTAATAATAATTGCCTTTTTTTGTAATCTGCATGGTTGCTCGCATATGTTCATGCATCGTGATCTGCAGGCGCAGTGCTGCTGCTTCCCGATCGGCTTGTGCACGCGCCGCCGACTGCTCGGCAGTCTGCTATAAATAGGTAATTGCACCGCAAAACATTTGAGCGCCATTGAGAAACTAAATAATACACTTCTTCTGAAGCTCCTTGACCGCTCTGTAGAACTCGTCGAAATTTGTGAACGGCCTCTCTTCCTCTTGGAGCGACTTGCCAAAGCGGCGCTCTCATCCTGCCTGCTTGTGCAAGGCCTTTGGACCAGCTCTAAGCTAGGATCGCTGTCCGACGCTTCCAATTCCCTTCCGGCAGGCTGTGGGCGGACGTTTTTCGGCAGGCTTGGGCTTGAGTCTCCCTTACGTCGTTTTTTGGCAAAACACAATTGTTGCGTCCGCATCCGCTCCATCCGAAACCAAAGCGAAGCCTAAGTCTAAGCGAAGCCTAAGTCTAAGCCAAAGCCAAAGCCTAAACATGACTGGACTAAAGCAAAGTCTGGACTAAGCCTAAAATTAAGAAAGTGTTCATCGGACGCAGCGAACGCGGACGCATCAATTGTTTTCAGCCGTTTCCAACAGAAAAAAAAACCAAAACAACGCACCACAAAAACAACGCACCACTAAAACGCTAACACGCGTGCGTGCGTGCGTGCGTGCGTGCGTGCGTGCGCGAGTCCGTGCGTGCGTGCGTGCGTGCGTGCGAGCGTGCGTGCGTGCGTGCGCGTGTGCGTGCGTGCGTGCGTGCGTGAGTGCTTGCGTGCGTGCGCGAATCCGTGCGTGCGTGCGTGCATGCGTGCATGTGTGCGCGTTTGCATAGGTATGTTCGGGCCTTTTTACCCTCAACTTGAGCCATATTCCGTGCGTGCATGCGTGCGTGCGAGCGTGCGTGCGAGCGTGCGTGCGTGCGTGCGTGCGCGAGTCCGTGCTTGCGCGCGTGCGTGTGTGCGTGCGTGCGTGCGTGCGTGCTAATGCGTGCGCGCATGCGTGCGTGCGTGTGCGTGTAATACAAGTTTTTATAGCGTTGACACCTGCAAAACACAGTAAAAAATAATAAAAAGTTCGAAGTTTTTATAGCATAAACACGTGCAAAACAAAAAAGGTATAAACAAAAAAGTTACAAGTATTTTTATGGCAGAGGTTTGATCCCAGGACCTCCAGAAAAGTAACGTGCATCATAACGACTACGCCATTGATCTGTGTGAAATGGTTTTCTAAACACTTCTGATAAGTCAGAAGCACGCATAAAATGCACTGTATTATCATATAATTTATTTATATTTGCATAACACATGGATTACGACAGCTTCAGTAGTGTCACTCTTATTTTGATGGTAAAATGTGCCAAGCAAGCGAGCAAGCAAAAATTCAGCTCAATCCATCCAGCAGAACTCTCTGCTGCATTGCACACAGAACCCACAAACAGTCATACTACTGTAGAAAAGGATAATGCCATATCTTGTCACTACTGTAGCGGATTGGAAAACGAATGCCAGATTCGTGATCACCACGGTCGATTACATATATCCCAAGCAGATTTGACACTAAATTCTCAAATTCGATCAAACACAATTTGCATATTCAATGCGTCGTATCTCGCGATTACGGTATCGCACCGAAAAACGGATGTGATATTCGTGATCAGCACGGTCGATTACATATATCCCAAGCAGAATTGACACTGAATTCTCAAATTCGATCAAACACGTATGCGAAATTTGCATAACTCACGGATTACGGTAGCTATCGCAAATCCGGCCCTTAAATGACGGTGAAGTTTCCCACGGCAGGTTCATACAAAATTTCAGCTCAATCCATCCAGCACAACTCTCTGCGCTGCGTTGCACACAGACAGACAGACAGACAGACAGACAGACATTGTGCTTTAGTAATATAGATGGCGCATGACGTAGTGGTAGAGAATCGGCGTCTTGCGCACACGGTTCTGGGTTATGGATTGAGGTCTGCCGTTTCGATAAATTTTCTCATGCCGTCACTGCCGTACATTAAAGATTTCGTTTTTCCGATTGTCTTTGGCTAAGTATGTGGCTCTAAACGGGAAGGCGTCATGGAGACGATGATGCTACTTTATACATGTAACTGGGGGGGGGTTTCCCACCCCCAGCCAGAATTTTACCCCTACCCACCCCCCCCCCCAGAATTTTCCTGAAGTTTTCCAACTTGTCTACAATTGTACAAAGTTGTGTATTTTTCATCTTTTTCAGTGTTTTTTGTACCCAAAAACAGCTAAATAACGCTATTTATAGCCATATTTACCCTTTTTGACCAAAAAGTGCCTATTTAGACCCTATTTAGGTACTCTTTTTTACCCTCTGACACCCCCCTCCCTCTTCAAGTCTGCTCACCCCCCCCCCACACCCCCCCCAGAATGGTCTCCGACCCCCCCCCCCACTTCAAAAACCCGGTTACATGTATGTACTCTATATGATCCATTGACGGCCTCCTAGCGTCGACCCAAATCCAACAACAAAACATTTTTCACTGCGGTCGCCTCAAACTCAAATTGTCTTTCTTTGTCACCACAGTATCAAGACAGAAGCGAACATAAAACACAAAACAACAAAAGAGAAGAAGAAGAAGTCAACATATATCGCTTCAGATAAAATTGTCTAGAGTTGTTCCGGTTGGTTCACTAGAGGCCGATTTTGCGAGCTCTCTGTTAGAACTGTGATTTATTCCGTCGAGCCAGTTTCTGTTGCTTCCGGGAAAAACGACTTGAGAAAAGTATAGGCTTCTCCGGCCCCCTTCACAAAATCCGCTCCTTTTCCTAAATGTTCTTTATTATTCAGCTACATACACAGTACCTACAAAAACCGTCCTTTTCAGTCGTGTATAATCTAAGCACAATCACCTTCACGCGTCATCCCTCCTTCCTCGTTTACCAGGCACCCTCCCGATCCCCGGTTTCACACACGACCAACCAACCTACACCTCAACTAAAAGGGTGCGGGTAACCATTTATTTTAACTATCAATCTGACGCTCGAGAGGTCGTGCAGTGCACTAGCAAAAAAGTTCAACACATGAACCATTCTCCCCCCCCCCCGGCGGAAGCTGCTCTGTTTACCAGCTCTCAATGCCGAAATCGGGGCTACATGCACACAGCTTCCAACTGCGTGGTTTTTTCTCAGCTTGTAGGCAGGCTATTTACGAGGGGGAGGGGCCATACATGTAACCGGGTTTTTGAAGTGGGGGGGGTCTGAGAGACTTCTGGGGGGGGGGGGGGCGTGGGGGGGGGGGTACTCAGAATTGAAGAGGGAGGGGGTCCCAGAAGGGAAAAAATGTTCCTAAACAGTGTCTAAATAGGCACTTTTCAGTCAAAAATGCGTTAAAACAGGCTAGAAATAGCGTTATTTAGCTGTTTTAAGGCCAAAATACATTGAAAAAGGCGAAAAGTACACAACTTTGTACAATTTTAGACAAGTTGGAAAACTTCAGGAAAATTCTGGGGGGGGGGTCTGGGGGCGGCTGGGTAGGGGTGAAATTCCGGCTGGGGGGCCCCTGAACCCCCCCCCCCCCCCCAACCCCCCCCAGTTACATGTATGGGAGGGGCTATAATTAGACGGTGATGTAAAAGAAAGTGTAATAATCGTATGCGCGGTGGGCTACACGTATTGGGGAAACAACGAGCCTGACATGCGTACTCGGGGCAATACGAGCAGCACAGCTTACCAAGTGTATCGTGAGCGCCTTTGAGGGTGTTCTTGATAGCACCTGCGGTCTCTTGGAGTTCTTTCACACCGGTTCCGATGCCTATACAAACAAGACGGGACCACTAGCGGATCCAGAAGGAGGGAGAGGAGTGTCTCCCCCCCCCCCTTGTCAGCTCAGATTTGGGGGGGGGGGGAAGAAGGGAAGAAGGACGAGCACAGGGGCGAAGCAGCCAGATTTGTACGTTCTCCTTAGATTAAGGCACTCAAAACGCAAAATGTTTGGTCTTTTGATGTGTAAGAGAGCTCTATAGGGGGGTCCATCGAGAATCGAACCCAGGACCGCGTGCGTGTGAGGGCGATTTTCTACCATTAGGCCATCACTGCCCCTTGGAGGGGGGGGGGGGTCAAGCAAGACGATGCGACATTGGCCCGCCCCATCGTTGATTTGACAGTTAAAAGTGTAAAAGTTCCGCTATTCGTTCGTACAATCAATAGGACCAAACCTTGGCCTTTGACACTGACTCCAGCCATGAAGAGGGCAGCTAGGCAACAGAGGAGAGTCGGCGACATGGCGGACGCTTGGCTGACTTGCTTGCGGCGGCAGTCACTTTTCGAACGGATTGGAGTGGAGAGATTGCTTCTACACGTATAGCTACAGCTCCAAGGCGCCTGCAATAAATGCAGCGCACTGCACTAGAACTGTGTTCGTCCCCCCCCCCCCGCGTCAGACGCGCCCATGTACCTAGCTGTGTATACATACGGTAGCAGCCGCGACGCAGCATGTTTTCGCAGCGCCCTTTGCTTTGTGTGCGTTGTGCGTTGCGCGTTGTGCGCGAATGCCCCGTGCGGTTCGTTCATCGCTCCTCGTATGCGCATGTATGTTCTGTGGCTGAGTTATTGACATTGACACGTGTACATGGTGGCGGTGGTCGCCAATGTAGAACAATGACACGCGCTGGTGCATGAGAGAGCCGCTTCTTACGCAGCACGCTTTTTGCTTCGCAGTGGAGGGCTCTATGGAAGTACATAGGTCTGTTTGTTTTAGCCCTTCCCTTCCCTTCCGCCGATGGCCCTGTGCACCAGTGAAGGGAGGGCAGCAGCTTTCGCTAGACACGCCTTCTGTTCACATCGAGAGCGACGCGACGCAATGCATCGAGCGGAACGCGATCACGGGCTATTATGGATTCTTGTGACGTTTCACGCAACGCGATACAAGTGAATCGATTACGACGGTGGCTATTTTTGAACACAAAAGCTAAACCGATTGCAACGAAACTTTGGGAATGTCTAAGTTATGATGTCGACCACCAATGTTTTAAATTGGAACGAAATCGGTTCACTCAGACAGACGGCACATATTCGCTGACAAACAGCGCTACTCGATGGTGCGCCACCCTGAATATTTTTCAGTGATTTTTTTGATTTTTTTTTAGTAGTTTAATATTTTGTGTTTATCCGGTGGTTACCACAACCGTTCGAAGTAGCTGACGTCACATGACATGTCATTTAATGCGTGTAGCTGTGTAGGACGCCATTGAATCAAACCTACTGCTTGATTTGTGTCTACCTATGTACACCTAGCGCCATCGTGAGGTACTTTCTTGCCACCGGTGGGACTATTAGAGGGGTCCACTGGTGCACTAGACGGGGCACTATTCGAATATTTACGGTAGTTATCGTGCACGTGGTGGCCTGTTTTGACTTTTGTTCATTAGCCGGTACAGTCAAGAATACGAGGCTATCACCCTCATACCGTCACACGTCACCGTCACACTTTCGTCAGGTCTTCTTCTGCTGTGGCTGTCATTCCGCGTTCCTCAGCTCTTTTTGTTCCCAGTTTCAACAGCACTTTTCTAGCACTCAACGCTTTGTAGGCGGCACTGGCGACGTAGACTGTCCACATATCCATGAGACTCAACGTCAACATACCGAGAAAGGCAATCGACAGTATTAGCGCCAACTTGAAGCGAGCTAAAACGGATTCGCATATACCTAATATGCAAATCACTCTACGAAGACATTAACTAAGTGCTAGTAAACCTGTTAATACTAGCCTATAGTCTACATTGAGCTCAGTGTTCAACTCCCACCATAGCTCGTACTACTGCGATGTGATACTGATCTGCTCAATCACTATTTGTTTCCAGCGCTGTGCTGCTCTGGAGGTGTCCAACTCAAGCTTAAATTACTAAGGAGCGGAGAATGGAACATCGAAAGCGACTAGGTCGACATCTATAGTTGCTATTACTGCTAATTGGCAATTACTGAGTGCGGAACCACATGTTTCCAACCTTGTGCAAGCGACACTCCATCGAGTTGGGACAGACTACGAGCGTTGTCGTCCAAGCCACCAAAGATAATCGCAAACGCCAGACCGAACAGAGCCAACGACATGACGAAAAAGGTGGCCGACTGCACAACCTAAAACAAAAAGTACAGTACAACAAGACAACAACAAAGAACATGCCGCAATTCACCAAACACTCCATATTCTGTTTACGGGCGTAGCACTGGATTTCTGCTAGAATCATCGGTTTAGTACGTGCTCACAGTCCCATTGCGCGTTACTGCACATTGCCATGTAGTGCAGTGTAAAGTTTACATGGATGATCAGTCATGTGTACTTTTGTCTTTCCATGTACAGTGGTACATCTCTCTCCCCGCAACCAACGAACACCAAGAAGTCAAACCGTACAGAGTGAATGGGTCGGAGACACAAATTTAAGTACCATGAAGTTTGATACCCCCTGGCCCTAACCCCTTAAATCCCCTTCCAATGACCCCCACTCCCCACTCCAATGACCGCTGCATGACAGACGGTATGCATTGGTCGAAGAAATGAGTGCCCCTGTGGCCTATTAGGGGATTTACTGTACTGCATTTGCTAAAGATGACACAGAGTGTACTGGCATATACGTCGACCCACCCTGAATGCGATGAAGGGCATGAGCCAGTGAGCGGATTCTTTGTAGAGGCCGTAGAGGGCGGGCACGCAGGTCGCGAGGTTGAAGACGGCCGGGAACAGCAAGAACATCGGTGTCTGGCCTGTGCACCTACATAGGTCACTCACGAGCAACTCTGACCCTTGGGCAGCGTATGGCCCAGTGGTAGAAAATCGGCCTCTTGCGCGCACCGTCTTGGGTTCGATTCTCGATGGATCCATTAGATCGAGGACTTCCCTCTCAATGGATTTTCTCGTACCGTCGTTGCTGCCCTAGACTACAGATGGCGTCCTTCCGAATGTCTTTGGCTCATTATGCGGCTCCAGACGGGAAGGCGTCATGGAGATGGGCATGCTATGCGGTGAAATTTTAAGTACTCCCTACTGGTGTGTACAATAGCATTACTTCAGTGGAAACGCCAAGCAGTAGGACGCCAAGCAGTCAGTAAAATTCTAGTCTCAACTTTTTGAGGGTGGAGCAAATTTGCATTCTAGACTACCTAATTCTAATTCTAGAGTATCTCCTATTTCATTGGGCGATTCGTCGCTATGAGTAGTTTAGCTAAAAGTTTCCTTCTAATTACATGTCGCTGCGTGTACTTAGCCGTCAACGCAATGATTCCTTGTAATCTTGAGAGCTCATGTATTTCGCAACTGTATAATGCAAACAAACTCCATTGAAAAATATTGCAAAAGTAAACGCAGCAAACCAAAGTAGCCGGCGTAGCGATGTAAGCTCAGCAAGTACTGTTGTGGATTGTATAGCTCCACAAATGCGAAGAATGCAGCCAGCGCCGAATCGAGCGTAATCACAACGTAGCTGAGAATCTGAAAGTCGTTACCTATTTGTTCAACTTTAATTTTGTTCCTTTTTCGTCCTCTCTGTTCGTCCGTTCTATTATATTCAGATTATATTATTGAGAGAAATGTGAGACTTGAAAACAAATGTTCAAAATCACAACCCAATAAGTTTCATGCGCATTCCCATGTCATTCCCATGCCATTGCCATGCCTGGCTGTCCGTCCGTCTGACGGATAGGATCGAATTAATTTTTTTGATTTTTTTTTCTTTCTGCGCAAACTCTGATCCAAATTAAAGGAGTTTCAAATTTTTTGACAGCTTTGGGCAATTTCCCGAGCTAAAAAAAATCCTGAAAAATGCAGAATCTGTGTTTTAAAAAAACACCTTGGCGACACTTTAGACCAGTTGGACAGCCGTTGTCGCGAGAGGATCCTAGTGCAGGGAGGCCAACTCATTTACTACCGACCATTCCGTACACGTGTGGTAGTGTTTACGTGTAGTAAACAACCGTTTGTCAACTTTCACATTTGCGCAGAGGAGTGTACACTAGCAAGCTCCTCAACCCACCACCGCGTCCATGGTAGCCCAGCCGCAGCAACAGTAGTGACACCTCCTTTTGACCTGTAGCGTCATTCCCACTTTGTACCAACCCTGCCTGCTCTGCTGTCAAAACGAGCCCCCGCTCTCGAGGCACAAGCAAAAGCATGCAACACAAAATACACACCCACTATCACCCAGGGTACATAGAATGCGCCTGGCGCGTTTTATCTTGCAGATGAATGCATAATGTACTGACACTGTACAGGAAAGGTAGGTAAGGCGTACACAGTATGAGTCAGCGCGCGCGTGCGTGCCTAGCGATGTCACCAAAAATTGCTTATGAATTATTTTTTTAATTTTTAACTATTAAAAAATTCCAAATAATTTTTTATTTAATTTTTAATTATTTTTTTTATTTAATTTTTAAAAGTTAAAGAATTCTGAAGAATTATTTAAATTATTTAATTAACTAATTTTTTAACTGGGTATTTTTAAAGTGTACATTTGGGATGCATGTACATACTTCTGTGGTAGCATGCATGCATGCAAGAATGCAACAAATCCATGCCCATCACCTTGGGGCTCCTATGAGGTCATCTACTGTAAGCTGGGGGACCCCAGTACACCTTCTTCAAGTGCAAGCAAGTCTTCATATGAAGTCGACTCCTACACATTGAAGAGAAGTATCTGATGCGGTGCACGCATGGCAATGCACTATGCATGCCACGCCTCAATAAAGTAGACCCTTGAATTAAACTACCGAGCGAACTTTGAATTTACCAGTTTGTCAATTGGGCTGTAAGACGGGGCTGAGTGTGGGGTGGGGGACTTAAGATTTGTGATGGAGGGTTTTTGTGCCTACTTACGCGCACAGTGTTGCGCACACTCTTACACACTCACTCACACTTACCGTCCAGCACACAGATTACTTCATTATACTCGATTAATTTCAATGTACAACGTCATATGTCATGTGCTGAAAACACCACATCCCTCCATTCCAATGTTTGCAATGGATAAGTCCACTCTAAAACCTACTGAAATGATTACAAATGAACACACCCTCCACTGAGTGTGACAGGACTGAAAGGAAAGACAATAAATTTGATGGCAACAAAATGCAAATGATGATATGGTGGTAGAGGTAGACAAAATGAACAACAATGATCAATAGGAAAAGACAAACTTGCCATGAACTACTTGAAAAGTCTGTTAAAAAATCAATTTTTTTAAGCGTGTGATTAAAAAATTGTTAAAAAAATATTGCAGAGAATTATTTACTTAATTTTTAACTTTTAAAAAATTCCAAATAATTATTTAACTTTTAATAAAAAAATTTGCATGACAGAATTATTTTTTTAACAATTTTTGTTTTTTAATGTACTTAAAATATTATTTTGAATTATTTAATTAATTAAATTTTTATTTTTGGTGACATCGCTATGCGTGCCACACAGTTAGTGCCTGCATAACTTGTAGTTATAGCCTCATAACCAATTCAAACCGTTTGTGGGACGCTTATAACCGATTTTACGGTATTACGGTCTATTGTTGCGGTCTGTTGTTGTTGTTGTTGTTGATTTCACCTCAGGAGTATCTAACCCAAAACCATTCTCAAGAGTACATACCTCTCCAACAACCCCGATTGGAAAAGGAGCGTAAGTTTCTTTGTCTTGATGTACGGTATTTGCATTATTTTAACTGTTTTGTGTTTTTTCTGTTTTTATTTGCACTCCTACTGATTCGACTGCTCTTCGATGAAGGCCCAAGTGTTGCAGGTTTGCTTGTTTGTCAGTCTGAATATTTTCACAGTTTTACTTGCTTAGCTAGAGAATACATATAAATTTTATTTTAAATTTAATTTAGCAAAGTAAGCCAATAAATTCAGCAAGCGGAAGAATGGGCCTCCGAAGACCTGATTGCAGCAAAGCGCGCATTTGAGCGAGAAAAAAGTCGCCGGAAGCAGCTAGAGGACGAGCGACGCCACATCGATGACAGATTGGAATTGTTTGTATTTATTTGTTGAAATTTTAAATATGTATTTGTAGAGGTAATTTATATTCTGGTAAGTGAATTTTTAAGGCGCAATTGACAACTGTTTGCGTCTTCTGACATGCGATTTGTGCGCTCTGCGGACCGATGATTTGAAAAACTTGAAATTAGAATGGTAAAGAAACCTGCAGCTAATTTTCGGTCAATTTTTTTTAAAACTATTATTCAGGTAAGTATTAAAATTATTTTATTTTTTTTATTTTATTATTAAAGTTAATTATTAAGAACCAGTTTTAGACTAAAGAGGCGGATGGAAGAGTCGGAAGACGAGCTGCGCGCGAGGGCGGTTGCCGCCGAGGTCGCGCCACAATTATTTATTTTTGAATGAGTGTTTATCGGTTTTTTCTCGTGATTTTATTTAATTGCATTTCGACAGCTCTGCGAGGTGGAGACGCGCTGTCGGTCGGAAACGGCCCGTCTGCTGACCAGCTCGACGGACATCGACAAGTCGCGTCAACACGCGGAGAAAATTGTAGAAGTTCTTTATGAAAAAGCCAAAAATGTTAGAAATTTGACGCAGGGACAGAGGTGAGAATTTCTCTTTTTAAAAAACAATGTCTATTACGCGACACCTCAGACAGGCCAGAATTTGTCTACGGTTTGCGAGAGAACATGTCTTGTTTGCTTTTTTTTTGTTTTCAGCTTATAGAACCTGTAAAAACGATTTCTAATTGCTCGTCTAGTAATGCTATTCGTAATTGTAAGAATAGGTGACCAAGAAACGGCTACCAATTTATTGAAGCCTAAGCCCTAAGATGAATGTTTCAGCCCTCTAAAATATATTTCTGACCGCCTAATTTGACGCCGTAATGAAAATTGGGTTGGGACTGGATAAATGGTGAACGTCGGAATGGATAGACTTGTTTACCAATTGATTTCTCACTTGTCTGTAGGCTGGAGCTGCAGAGCTATACTAAAGAGTTTCTCGACTACGTTGCCAAGTGCGGCGCGGCGCTGAAGTTGTTGGCGGCTCAGCTTGAAAAGTGCAAGGTGCGTACATTGGTCGCGTGCGTGCGTGCGTGCGTGCTTGGCGGTTTGTTGTCATTGGCCGTTCGTCGGTCCTTCCATCGCGACTGTCATTCGCCGAATTTTGCTTTTCTCTCTGATTGATTTGTGCGCATCGAAATGCCGCCTAAAATGCAACTTTTGGCGTTGTCAAAACCGCACTGGCTTATTGGAAAAGCGCAGCAATACAGCGCCACAGGCAAACTTTCAGTCTTCTTAGTCTAGCCCCCCCCCCCCCATTGAATAGAGGTTTGAACAGAGGAACAGAACAGAACAGAGGCCTCCATGGGTTTGCAGTCGGCTCACACGGAGGCGATGAGCGATATCGTGCACAATGGCAAGCCTCTGTCGGCGCTGGGCGACTTCTACGTGCCGATGGAGGAGGAGGGCTGCGCTCTGCGCTGTCCCGACGTCCGCTCCCTGCCCCACTGGCTGCTCGCGTCCCCGCCAGCCGGCCCAGACGGCAATCCTCCCGGCGCCAGCAGCCAACGGAGCAGCGCTCCTCCCCAGCAGCAGCCCAAACTGGCTGACGGCGGTGACGGACAAAAGAAGATGGAAAAAGACAAGCTGAACCCCCCTTCGGCGAGTCGACAGGCGCAGCAGAGCCAGGGCGCGTTGTCTGGCGGAGACTTGAATATAAGTGGTCTGAAAAAAAAAATTTATTTACAGTCTCGTAATCGCTCTTACAATCTCCCATTGGAGAAATGGCGTTGTCAGACCGCGCGCCAGGTGCAAGTTCAGAACCAGAAGTCCATGGACCTGCAGCAGCAGGAGAGCACGAAAACGGACCTGGTCATGAACAAGCTCAGGGAGAAGTTCCCAGATGTCGAGAAGTGAGCTCGCGACTTTCATGATGTGGCAGCTTTAAATTGCGATATGTTGTTTTAGCTTTAAATCTCGATATTTTGTTTTAGCTTTAAATTGCGATATTTTGTTATACGTTTTCTCTTGATGCGGGTGGGGGGGGGGGTAATGGCGAGACACAAAATGAAAAGTGCACTGTAAAAGGGTACGTACTTCTGGTCCCAAACTTCAGAACAATAATTCTGGGTGTGGGTGCGGAACTCCCCCCCCCCCCTTGGTTTTGCAGTTTGGGGTGGTTTTGTTTTGTTGATACGTACTTGTTTTCTTTGTTATTCTGCCGGTCTGTTGTGTTTGGTGTGCGACTGTGTGTTGAAAACTGGAAGTTGGCGCCATTTTGAAGTCCGCACGCGCGCACAACGCTGAATTGCAGACAGGAAGTGTCCGCCGCGATCAAGGCGCTCCAGCAGAAGTTGGGCGTAGACAGACTCAAAAGTACTTTGAGAGTTTTGCATACTTCTTTATTATCTTTTTTATTAATTTTTATTTTTATGAATATTTACTGAAATTTTCCAAATATAATCAGCGCCCGTTTTAGCCTGTGGCTTCCAGAGCCTAATTGACGTGCTCATCGGCCAAGTGGACTTGTTGCGCAAGAATCGCCTTCCCAGTATGTCTGCTTTGGAAACTTTAAAAACGTTCACCCAAATGGCCCGTTTCATTATCACCCCCCCCCCCGTTGCCCACGAATTCTTACAGGAGGTTGCGAGGGGGGCGTTAGATTGTCAATGTTTGTTAATTGGTGGGGGGGGGGGGTAAATCCTTCCTGTAACTGTGGGGGGGGGGCTTTTGGGCCCACCATTTTTCCAACACCCCAGACCCCCACAAGATGAAAATCCCAAGGGATTTTCATCTTGTGTGGTGCTCAGTTTTTTTGGCCTTCTGTCTGTTGCCAGTCCCATTCCAAAGATTCGTGTCTCTAGACTCCGCGGTCGCGGCATCTCAAGCGCTGCCGGCAAGGCCAGGCAACGCCCCGCCCCAAGTCAGCTCCAGCGGCACTAGCAGAGCGATGGAATCGAAACCGGTTTTGAACTGGAAGACAACGGGCGGTGGCCCAGAAGCCAGCGGTGGCCGAACCGCCACCTCCGCGAACGAAGACTGCAGCATCTGCCTGGACCCGGTCGACAGCAAGCAGCAGCAGCAGTGCGTCCGCTGCGACACCTGCCTCAAGGTCTTCCACAAACAGGTCTGCTGCGCGCGTGTTCTTGCCATGCCGATGGCGAACTCGCTAGTGCACACGAATGCGTGCGTGCGTGCGTGTCAACCACTAGAGGATCCAGAGGATTTTCTGACAGAAGGGGGAGAAGGTCACATTTTTTTCGTCGCAGTTTATCCGAAGAAATCAAATTTTGGCCCTGGCATCGGCGTTTGCTTTGTTTGCACTATTTTAAACACATTGCAATAGAACCACAGCGCCAAAGGCGAAAACTTTGCGCTATTGAGTGCCTTAATCCAAGGAAAACATAAGAATCTGTCCACTTTGCCGCTGTGGTCGGCCTCTTCTTCTCCCCCTGAACTGTCCCCCCTCCTTCCCCCCTAAATCTGAGCTGACAGGAGGGGGAGACCCCCTCTTCCCCCCCCCCCCCTTCTGGATCCGATAGTGGTGTCACCTGGTCCAGCGGGTGAGCGTTCCTCCGACGCAGCAGCAGCAGTCCAATTAATTAATTAATTGGCCGTTTAGTGCGTGGCGAGCTGGGTGCAGCGCTACAACGCCACCTGCCCCAACTGCAGAGAGCACCTGCTGCTCCACGAAGACTTTCCCACGCTCTGAGTTGGCGCCCGCGCTCTCTCGATGCGTAATCTGAGGTACGGTAGCGCTATGTAGGCGAGTAGAGGTTGTTAGTCCCTTGCTGGCTTAGTCACGCTTCTGTCACCCTTGGTTGGTTGGTTCATACTTGGTTCATACCTGTAGCTGGGTCTGGAAGAGGGGGGGGGGGGGAGGGTAGATGGCCGAATTTGGGGGAGTGTCTCTGGAGCAAAAGGGGGGGGGTAGCTGGCCATTATTGAGTTACACTGGTACTTTTTGGAGAAAAATGGGTATAAATAGGGTGAAAAGACAGGGTAAAAATCCCGTGGAAAAATTATGGGGTCTGGAAAATAGTGGGCCCCCAGTTACAGGTATGACTTGGTTGTGTGGTGGGGGCACTCATACCTGTAATTAGAGTTCCCCAACATCCAGTCGGAACTCTAATGTACCCCCCTCCTCTCCTCTCCTCTAATGTACCTGTAGCCTCTCCAGAATGATAAAATTGTGTCTTTTTCTAAAGCTAAACAGTGATAAATGACAGTGAGTGTTTTGTATCGTTATCAGTTGTTATTCTACTTCAAAAGGACGCATGCAACGTTTTTCGTTCTGTACCCAATCCCAGAAATTGTGGTCTGGAGAACTTCCACTTCCTTCCTAAAAAGAAAGCCCCCCTTCTCCTCTCTGATTGCCCCCCAGCTACAGGTATTGGGGGTGAGGGTTGTGCAGAGCTGACAGTGCCTAGTGCTGAGGAATGCGTACAATCGCGCGACCAAATATTTAATCAGAATACGCATACGGAGACATTTTGGTGCGTTGTCGCCGTTCCCGATGTTCTCGGATTCGCCCGTCCTTGCCATAGTCAAAGCCGAATTGAGTTGCATTGTTTGTTTGGACAATTGAACTAGAACGAACGCACACACGATGTCGTGTATTTACCATAAACCCTCCAATTAGCCTCTCCTCGAAATTAGTCTCGCCTATGTTTACCTCACCTTTGCCTGGGTGCCTTTGAGCCCCCCCCCCAAAAAAAACCATCTCGTACTCGTACTAAATGAGCCAGCGTCTAAATGTCACATTTTTCAGTTTGGTTCGCGTGTGTGTTGCACCACACCACATAAAAGTACAATGTTGTTTTGTCAATAAAGGGGGGGGGTTGCGTAACAAATCATGGGGGCACTGTTGTTTGAACCTGCGGTTACGCGGAGGATCAGTTGGAGGGGGGGGGGGGGGGTGTGCCACTGAAGGGCGACACTACCGTAAACACTGGAAGTTACCATACCAAGGTCCTGGGTTCGATTATTGATGGCGCCACTAGATCGAGGACTTCCCTTTCCATGGATTTTCTCGTGCCATCGCTGCCCTAGATTACAGATGGCGTTCTTCCGAAAGTCTTCCGCTAATTATACGGTTGTAGACGGGAAGGCGGAAGGCGTCATGGAGATGGGTAGGCTACATGGGCCATTGACAGGCCTCCTAGCGTCGCCCCAAATCCAACAACTACCATAGGTTTTGGGTTGAAACAGTAGAAGTCCCCCTAAAAGTGTACCCACAACAGTAATGCCCAGAACGCGTTAATGGAGGAGTTACGGTAGATGGAACGGAGTGAGTGTTAGCATGCTGTTATCCGTGAGTAATGAGGTTTTATACGAGGCTGTCGACGTGCTCATTCATTTCGTTCCGCTGGGAAGATTCTTCGTGCGGCCGAAATGGCATGCATTAATCCCTAATAGCAAGGCACTCGCGCGAACGCCTTCGCGTTCCCCTTCCGTTGCGCCATTCAAATTACGGAGCTGCGTTTCACCGCTTGGAAAGTCCAATTGCTGGTAACGTGGTGACTCTGTCGATACCGTATCGCTATTTTCTACCTTAAAAAATGGGCGACGAGCTGCCTCGCGTGACCAGCGACGAAGGCGGCGACTCCACGAAGGATGACGCAGAAACGGCCGAAGCTACGTCAGCAGCGGACTTGGAACAGCGGACACTGCAGGGCATATCCGCTCGAGATGTCGCCTTGGCTCTCATGGAGAACCAGCAGTTCTGATGGAAGTCCTCATCAGCATTTTTGCCGTGACGTACAGCAACTTCAGCTGGCTGTGACGAACTCGCTCTTTCGGCTTGACGAAGCCAGCCTGCTCGAGTACGAAGTCAGATTAATTGAGACTTGAGAATTCTACGACGGCTTATTCGTCTTTTGAAGACTGTGTTGAAGAATGCTGCCTCCTCGGGCGTTTGTACACTCGAGGCCGTCAAAATTGACACGAGAGAAGGTTTGGCTACGATCTTCCTGCCGTTTGCTGCTGTCGGCGCCGTTGGCTATCACGAGCCGTCGGAGAATCGCGTCGTCTGCTCGCTGGTCATCTTTCTCGGCCTGCCGCTACTCTTGTTCTGCATCGCCGACCTGTCCAAGTTCGTGACGCGCGCCGTCGAGACGCTTCGCAAAATCGCAAAATGACAGGCGCCAAGGGGATTTTGCACCGCCGGTTCTTCGGCGGACTCCGTGACACTGCGCTGGCAGCGCTGTCCCACAGCCGACATTTCGAAGGAGATGCACTACACAGTCGGATCCGGCACAAGGTCGGTGAATCGCTCCTCTGCCTTCTCTAATTGCCATTTCCGCGTCAAAGGAATTTCGCCCACAAACCGTTCGCGCGCTTGCGCACTCATCTGCTCGAGGTGTCGGGAAAGGAGCGTTTTATCCGCGAACTCTGCCGAGTGTCTGTCTACTCGTCGTCACGGAACTCGAATCGTTCACGCTCTACGAGTTTCTGCTCTGCGCTCACGTTGGCGACGACTGGCGCAGCAGAAGCGCAGTCGCCAAAGTCCAGGAATCCACTCGCTGCGCCGACACAGCGCCGTCAACAGTGCCGCAAACGTCTGCGTGACAGCGGTGGCGGCAACGTCGGCACTGATCTCCTGGGAAAGGCCGCATTGAGCGACTGTGCGTGTGGAAATCTGTAACGTCTCAGCAGTCACAGCTAGGTCGGCCGTGCCCCCCCCCCGATCGTTCAGGAGAGCGGTCAAGCGCATGAGCAGTTCATTCTCTACTACGCGAATAGCGGCGGCGATTGGAGTGGCATCGACTGCGGGCCCGAGCTCGGCCACCGTCTCAACCGACTGCAAGCCGCCACCGCACCGCCTACCGCGTCTGCGTCGCCGCCGAGCACAACCGCGGAGCGCTCATCTACAGCAAGCTCGTCCGATTCGCAACACCGCCGCCAGTCGCTCCTTAGGACTTGTGTTAAGTTATAGGACTCACGACACACGTCAAACTCGCGTTCCTTCACGCGTACACGCTTGACCACCACGTATCTACTCGTACTCGTAAACAACATCAAGCAAAACCTCGACAAGGAACAAACGTCTAGCGCCAGCCAGAGGCGGTGTGGAAGGAGGGAAGGAGCGATAGGGAGGGAGAGCTAGCTGGACTTGAACTATTCCTTGGAGGCCTCGACGGAAGGCTTGATCGTCATGGAGCCGAGCTTCCAGCCGGCGCGACACACTGAAGAAATGGGAGAGGGGACCGAGATGCCGGAGGCTGGGGGGGGGACAGGAGGGGTGCGCAAACGCACCATCGCCGTGCTTGTCGACGACCTGAAAGGCCCTGACGAGATGCAGCGTGTCGTCCACGTCACAGCTGATCGGCAGGTCATTGACGGTGATTTGGCGCAGGATGCCGTGTCCGTCGATGATGAACAGGCCGCTGCAACACTCGGAGCCGTCGACCGTAGTGTAAGGGGTGGGGGGGGGGGGGGTCACCGGTAGGCCAGGCCCTCGTCCTCCTTGAGTACGCCGTAGTCCTTGGACACCTGGTGGGTCGTGTCGGCCAGAATGGGAATCTTCATGGTGCCGAGACCGTCCTCCCGGTTCACCCCGCAGCATATGTAAGAAACAAGCGCGATGGAGGGGGTCATGTGTGTGGGGGGGGGGGAAGCGAAAGTACCAGGTGAGGTGCGAGGACCGCGAGTCGGTGCTGGCGGCGACGACCTGGCAGCCGAGCTTCTCGAACTCGTCACTGCGCTCGCTGAAGGCGATCTCCGTGGGGCAGAGGAACGTCCTGCAAACGACGATCACGACCTGTCAGTGACACTGTCAACCCTAGCCCCCCCCCCCCCCAGAGCTCTCACAAGTCGAGGGGATAGAAGAAGAGGACGACGTATTTGCCCTTGTAGTCCTTGAGAGAGACCTTCTTGAACTGGCCGTTGACGAGAGCCATGCAGTCGAATGCGGGCGCCGGCTCGCCCACGAACGCTTTCGACGCGTAGCCAGGCATCGTCACAGCTCACACAGCGGAGAGGAACGGCGGACGCGGGAGCAGACGAGACGCGGCGGACGGGACCGAGTGACGACGAGCCGACAACAACAAAGGCAGCTGCAAAGTCGGGGTAGGTATAAACGCCGGTGCGGTGCGGTGGCACCGCGCTGACAGAGGTGTAACTGGTCACCGAAGCTGGGAGGGGGTGAATCTCAGATTTTTTAAAGTCGATGGGGGTGACCTGCACGGCCAAATTTGAAACTAATTCTCGTTTTCCAGCCTTAGCAATGACCTACAAAAAGCTTCGCGTGTGCCGAAAACACAGCGCCACAGGCAAAATTTGGTGATTTTTTGTCCGAAAAACGCGATCGAGATTCTCCAAAATGGTCTGTAGTGGCGCCAAATACAGCGCCGCAGGCGAAATTTTTGCTATTTGGACAATAAATACTGTAATGTCCAAGGTCCCTATAAATAGGCTCTAAATAATGTTATTTAGCTGTTTTACGGTCATATAACACTGCAGAGCACTAAAAAACACCAACATTTACTCATTTTTATCATTTTAGACAAGGCAAAAATCCCTAGGGGAAAATTCTGGCCCCCCCCAAACCCCACTCCAGTTACAGGTATGTTTGACACTCGTCCTGTGACGCTACAGTGATGCCGAATCCTCGCCACGCTTAGGGCGAGGATGTTTTCCTACTTTTTTTCCTACTTCCTTTTTCCTACTTGCGCTACTTCTGCGGTCCGCTCTGCTCAGCAAGGCGCGTCGACGACACCTGTCAACTCAGGCACCTGTATACTGGATGAAGGGGAAGTTTTGCCTTGCCTATCATCGACGAACTACCATCAAATCGATTTCACGCGGCTTTGATTTGTTTTCTATCAGCTATCTATGCATTTTGTATTTATTGTATTGATGTGAATGTATTCGCATATTATTCGCATTGTTCTAATAAGTGTTACCGGACGCGAAGTTGACGCACTCTGGGCACTGGTGGACGTGGCCACTAGGGCGTTGCGTCCGCAGCTGCCAAGAGACGAACTTCGATCGACCCAGATGACCACGCAGGCAGACAGTCAGACTTCCGCGACACAGACGAGAGTTAGAGACAGCAGAAACAGGGGGCATAATTTTAAACTCCGTCCACAAAAGCACAATACTCAGTATAGAGCGCACTTCTTCGGAAGGAACGGTCAACTCCAAAACTATTATTACATTTAAACATAAACTTTTAAAGGAAAACCTATCTCAATTCTTAAATGGTTAGGTTATAAAATCACCTTTTTGGTGTCACCTAGCCATGTCTCGCACGTGATAACGTAAACAGTTGGCAGGCGTTGCACTCCCCCCCCCCTCCAATTAATACCTGTGGACATTTGTACTTTGTTTGTTGTGACACATGTGTACCCATAATTCGCTCGCTCGCTGTGCTTCGCCTTCGTACCTTTGTAATGTCGTACACCGTGCTTCGACGAATAAAAAAACAAACAAACAAACACGCCGAGACTGAAGGTTCTGAAGGCCAAGCTCAAACACTTTCGCAAAGCTGTGCACGTCACGCTCGCTCCACGCTCGCCTGTCCTCGCTGCTGTCGCCCTCGACGTCGCTGCACCACGCGTGTTCCTGCCCTGCCGCAGCCCACAACCTTCTTGAGGGGGAATTCACCTTCTTCTGGCGCCGGGTCACGCGCAAAAGAAACTAGGGCGCTCCTACCTACACGCGCTCACGCACACGCACCTCACTACCTGGGCAAGAGTAGGGGGAAAGGACTGTCTCTCTAACCCAGCCTAGCTCCGCGCGCGTTCAGGGACTTTTACCGAAATCTGGGGGAAAGAAAGAGAAAACGACAAAAGTTGGCCTAATCCCAGAGAAAACGACAAAAGTGACGGCGCTTCCAAAGGGGGGTAAATACCGGGCTGGTATCCACCCCCTAAATCTGAGTCTCCACTGTACTGGGCAGGTATCCACCCCACGAAATGTAACTTTACAAATTCTTTATGGTACACAGAGCATCGCTGCGGCACGAATGGACAGAGCTCAGAACGACCCCTGGCCCGGACTAGCTAAGAAAAATGTAAGAATGGCAATATCCTTCCTGACATCGACATTGTGGTGTGGTGGTGGTCTAGTATCGGTCTAGGGCTCTAGCGTGTCTAGTAACTCAGCAAATCGTTAAATGCCTTGCTTCGCCAATACCTCTCTGCACACATAATTTTTAATTGGTAAATTTAAGCACATTCGAGTTTCGAGTATGTCATTTAATCGAGTTGTTTAATAACTTGGTTTAAATTTTCATTTAATCATGTTTAATAATTCGTAAAGTGAATGACATTTTTGCAACTGCGAGCGCGTCGACAAGGGTTGACAAACCTCACATTAGTCAATACAATAGTCAGAGTTTGTTTGGCTGACGCACTGCTGCTGCTGATGAGAAGCGATTGATCTACCTGCGTCCATGGACGGTAAAACGCTAATCCATTAAGTGCGCTAAAAATTAAAAAAAGCGTACGATCCATACTTGTTTAGAGCTATTCAAGCCATGGGCACACAGATTACATGGGGTGGATACCTGCCCAGTACAGTGGAGACGCAGATTTAGGGGGTGGATACCAGCCCGGTATTTACCCAAAGGGGATACTGATTGATTGATTTATCTGATTGATGATTGATCAATCTTCCAAATTGATTTATTTTCTATCAGCTTTCTATGCATTTTGTATTTATTGTATTGATGTGAATGTATTCCCATATTATTCACATTGTTCTATGGGGGGAAGCGACGCCTGGCGGATTTACGGGCGAAACACACGCTTCAACGCACGAGCGTCCTATGAAAATTGGCGAAATCGACGCGCGCGGGACACCCTCGCTGGACATTGGTCAGCCGACCTCGATGCGACCAATCACCGCGCGTATCGATCTTCTTGTGTGCTTAAGGCTACAGTAGCGCGAAAACATTCTGTCGACTAACCATTTCCGCGCCAGCTAGGACTGGGACTTAGTCTTTAGCACCGACTAATGGCGACCGTAGTCGCGACATTACAATACTGCTCTCCACCAGGCCTGAAAAACAACCTGGAGAAAAATGAGAAACACATTCAGCCATGGGGGTTTCCTGAAGCTTCCAGGATTTCCTGAAGCTGGGGGATGGTGACCTGACCTACATCCTACCCAGTTACACCTATGCGCGCTGTGCATTAAGCGTGCGTATCGATTTGTTACCGTATCGTTGTCCATTTAACGAGCGAGCCAAGAGTAGTGATGGCAACCTACCTAGCTAGGTTACCTACCTAGTAGGTTACCTAGCCTTTTTTCGGCCTAGGTAACCTAACCTAACCTACCTAGCGCGAAAATCGAGCTACCTGTACCTAACCTACCTACCTAGATTTTGCCGTTACCTACTAGGTTACCTACCTAAGCTAAAATTTGTGGAGTCAAAAAATGGATTCGTGCAAACTGAAACATTTTGCAGATACAAGTAGGCTAACGTGGCCGTTGTTTAAGTTTGATTCGTTGTTGTATTGATGTTGGCAAGAAGATCATTTCTTTGTCCGCTGCGTCTCTGACGAGATATTCGTAGCCTTGTCTACATTGTAGTACATTGGACGTCTACAGAAACTAAATAGTTTTACTTTGGGAATGCTCCTCAAGAACACCTACTGAATCGGTGGGCGGGCGGGTGGCTGACCCAAGACTAGACCCTTAAATTTGACGTGATACAGTGTGGCCCACGGATGATGGACGCTCTTTGTTTTGCCGCCACAATTGCTACAGTGCTTTGATCGAGCTGAAACTTGGAATATAGGTATGTTGAAAATACTTAAATTTAGATGTGTGCCAAGCGAAATTGCGCTTGGTCAAGAAAACTTAAAGCTACACAGTCTCAAAGTGTGCAGCCTGATTATAAAGGGAGATTACCGTAATTTTTAAATACCGGAATTATCAAGGAGATAAAGTACGCTCACAAGTCCAACAATATAGAGGAACTGAAAGAGTCCATTGTGATGGCATTCGATAGCTTGGAAAGTGATTTGTGCACAAAAAATTGCAGATCCGTCGTGGCACGCTGCGAAAAGTGCGAAGTGGCCGGTGGCAGTCACTTCGAAAATCAGTGATCTGTTTGGGGTGAAATAAAATTGATTTTGCAAACCAAATGCAATTTCGCTTAGCACACATCTAAGTTTAGGTATTTCAAACATATATTCCAAGTTTCAGCTCGATTGAAGCACTGTAGCAGTTGTGGCGGGCTGGCGGCAAAACAAAGAGCGTCCATTATCTGTGGGGTGCATGGCAGATGGAGTGCATGCTAGCATATGCGCGCATGCGTGCAGGTGTGTACGCGTATGTCTGTCGGCGCGTGCGCGCGCGCGCGCACGTGCGTGCGTGCGTGCGTGCGTGCGTGCGTGCGAGCGTGCGTGCGTGCGAGCGTGTGTGCGTGCGTGCGTGTGCTCAATGCATAGTGCTGGCAATCACAGCTCGGAAGTTTACAGTACATGCATGCAATATTGCCTGACACTTGACAGCTTGGAGTTACCTAAATTACCTACCTATAACCTAAAGAATTTGCCCGATTACCTACCTACCTAGCAGAAAGATCTAGCTTACCTAACCTAACCTACCTAAGGCCTTTTTGCGGCCAGTTTTACCTAACCTACCTACCTAAAAATGAAATCGTCAAAATTGCCATTACTAGCCAAGAGTGTGTTTCGGTCATGTCGCTAAACGGTGTATCAGTACAGAGCGCAGGACACGAAAAAGGAGCAGCACTATGGAACGAGCAAATAAATGGCGCCGTGACACGTCAAATGTTTAAAGTATTTTTTGTGTTCTTCCGTCAGAGGGGTCAGTCTGTGCGGCGTCCCCATGCCGTCGTACCAGAACCATCTCCTGCCAATTCGCTGCAGCGAGACGAAATGCGTTTTTGCTAAATTTATTAAATTGCATTAAATACAAGGGACGCGCGACAAGAACAATGGTGTTACCTCTCCAAAACATTGTCAGCGACTGGAGAACGAACTGCTTGGCCGAGAGCTCAAAGTCATCTGAGAACTCGGAGAACCGTTGAGGATTCATGTCGCGAATCCTGAACGGGAGCATCCAGGGATGCTTGGCCATGAACCGGCAGTCGGTAGTCCTCCGCTGGCCGCTGCAGTGTTTCGACGTGATCCTAAGTTTCAATTTAGGGCACTCCCATTATACATACATATGCACTTGGTACTAGGTAGATTGCATACCCGTGACATGTGTCTTCGAACCACTTGGCTGCGGGCGGTGGTTCCGTATGGAACTTTCGCGAACAGACGCTCTGCCCAGGTCTTTCCATGCAGTCGCGCATCGCAAGGCCGATATCCGTAGCAATAGCAATGGAGATGTTCAGGATAACAAAAAAGGGTCACCCAAGTCTTTCGAACGCACCAAGTTCAGTTAGTTTTTTTGTGCATTTACAGGTTGTGAAATTTACGTGCATGTTGTTGCGTGCCTGTAATCCATACGCATGTTGTACACGTCCAATTTCGTCGTTTGCGAATACCAGCGTCGCAGAGCACAGGGGAAGGGGCGACAGTCGAACGAACAACCGTACTACAACATTTGACAGGAACGAAAGCTGCGGGGGGACAGGAGGACGGCACGGCAGCGGCGCGCCCTCTCTCTCTCAGTTGTCGTAGGACTTCCACTCCATCTCGTCGGGGGGCGAGCACTTGACCTGGTGCTGGCTGACGTCCTTCCAGCTCGTGCTCAGCACCGTGCCCTTGCTCTCGGTCTGCATCGAGGACTCGTCAATGAAGCACGGACGGGGACGGCTGACGGCGCGGACTCACGTAGCTCTTGAGCATGGCCCGACGCGACTCCTCGTCGCCCTCCCCATAGATCTTGCGGAAGAAGCGGTTCACCGCCTGGTCGCCGTCCAGCGGCTGCTTCTCCTCCTCCTCCACCGCCTGCAGACGCCCGCACGCCCTCGAACCCCAGCCCGCTGACGAGCGAACGCGCACGCACCTCCTTCTCGATGCGGTCCCAGTTCTTGGCCTCGCCGCCAGGGTGCGACGTCGGGTAGTTCACTGGCCGCCTCTCCTCCGACTGCTGCTTCTTCTCGGCGTGCAGCCTCGGCCAGTGGACACCCACCAGCTTCGGCAGCGTCACTTCGATCTGAATACTAGTTCAAAGTTTAAATTTTCAAATAAAATATCAAGCAACGAACCTTGGCCGGCGTGCAGCGGAAGGTGACGGCCGTGGCGTCGACCGCCCCAAAGAGAGGCGCCACGAAGAGCGGGCTGGGATCGGCGTTGACGGTGACGGTGAGCGACTGCGCTCGGCCCTGCGCGGGCGCCGACGCGGTCGCCGAGACGTCGGCGGACGCGACGGCGCGCTTGAAGAGGACGACGGTGACGCGCTCCTCGCTCTGGTACCAGTCGTAGCTGAACCAAAATCGATATTCGCGCACGCAACGACACGACACGCAGGCCAGGGACGGGACTTCACCGGCAGCTGGCAGAGACGGCGTCGCTGGCAGCGGTCGACAGGCACATGATTTCTGCTGGTCTTTTTTTTTATGAGCAGAAGTCGGAGCCGAAGGGAATCGGTTGGCCGCTGGAGGGAGAGAGAGGTCAAAGTCGAATACTGAGCAGAACAAACGCAGCGAATGGTATTGGACCGAGTAATCACGGGCTAAAGGCGACTGCGCTCACTGGGGTTCCGCTCCGCTCCCCCGCCCCTCAGCCCACTCAATCGATAGAGATCGAAGTCACCGTGAGATCTGCGCGTTCACTGATGGTTCGTGGAGCGGCGGTCCCACTGAGACGAAGCGTCAGGCGTCCCAAGAAACCCAAGCGCTCGTGCAGGGCGGATAGATGGATTGGTCAGCCGAGCAAGCCACCCACCGCGCTCTCCGCGTCCGGATTGTAGCCCGCTGCTACAGCGCTCGCGGCGTTGCAGTTCTCCCGCAGCGGCTGTGCGTGACTGCAGCTGCAGGTTTACAGCCGCTGGACACACCGCCGCCGGTCCTGCCTGTCTCCTTGCAGACGTTCAAGAGCCGGCTGCGGCAGTGGGTGACGGCGAGGCGCGCAGCGGCCGGGGCAGCCCAGACGGACTGCCGACAGGCTCGCGATCTCGTCCCAACAATCTGCCCTCGACTCAGTCGATGGCTGATTCAACTGCCGCGACAGCGACTTCGCCTGCTGATCGCCCTCCTCACCGGACACGGTGAGCTGTACATAGCGCGCCACCTGCATCTGATGCAGCTGACGCCCTCGCCGCGGTGCCCCCACTGCCACCTGGCTGAAGAAGATGCTTTCCATTTTCTAGCTGAGTGCCCCCACTGGGTGCGACAGCGCCTCCAAGTACCTGGTGGACCTGTCCTCACTCTGGACCATCTGCAAAGACTTGCTCCTACTAAGCTATTGCGCTTCGCCGAGCGAACCAGTCGATTTAATTGATTGGTACTCACCTGTGTGAACAGGAAGTAAACTATTAGAAGGCTATGACTCGATTTTCTTTGCCATGGTATTGGCCTATCTACTCTACCTCACTCCTCGCAAAGTGACGCCTCACACCTCTCCTGTTTCTTGTCTAGATGTCTGGCAACGGAGAGCGTAAGGTGACGAAGGCGGTCGTGATGATCGGCAACAAGGGCGCCGGAGGCGGCTCGGTGGAGCTTGAGCCTTCGAGGGCGGTGACGGCCTAGTGTAGTGTCCGCGATTTTTTACGACCCTGCCCTTCCGACCTGCCTACGATCCCCTACAATCTTACGACCAGCTATCTCCTTTCTCGTATGCAAATAGCGCGAGTTACGCGTTCGCAGCTGTGAATAACGTGAGTATGCAAATCGATGCAGCGTTTGCTACGCGTTGTCCGCCATGTGCAGCGTTCGCCCTCGCCCATCTCACTTTCCCCCCTCGCCCGTTCCTCACTTTCATGGAGCTCCGTTCTCTGTTGAGCTCAGAAGTCCACGCCTGTTGGTGCTCCGCGTCCGTCGAGCTAGAAAGCCGTCTCTTTCTGGTGCTCCGTGCCGCGCCGAGCGCGTGTGTCGACAGCGTGTGTGAGCGCTAGGCTTTTGTTGGCCTGTGTAGGGTGCGTCCTGAATTATCGTGTCTCTCTTCTTGAGAGCGTGGGTCGGACAAAGAATACCGACGCCACTGTGTGCGCCGCTCGCCCGTGCGTGCGTGCGCCTCGTTTGTGCAGTACAGGGAGGGATCAAGGAGCGACGAAGCAGGCGCCAAAACGAGAGCCGGCCAGCTTTCGCGTCCAGAAGTTCAGCAGCCGCAAGGCCTCACCATCGACGACGGTTTGCGCGTGTTTTCTAAGGGGTTTGAGGTCGCTGTAGACTCCCCCTCCCGCCACCGTCAGGGTTGGAATCAGTCTGGGACTGAGCCCTTGGTTTGAGAGCCTGTGTCTGTAGAAATATGCACCACTGGGTGGCCAGGTCAGCTCAGGCGAGCGAGGCCTGAGGCTTGATTGGACACCAGAGTCTTCTAGATAAGTCCCCTAGACATCACACTAGCGGTCGCCTGCGTCTGCTCCGCAGGTGCCGGTGGCTGCTCCCCAGGCGCCGCCCAAGAGGGCGAAACTGGGCTGCCACAAGCGCAGGAAGATCAAGGCGAGGGAGGCCGCCGCTCAGCTGGCGGCCGGCGGCGCCAACTCGTCGGCCAGCTCGAACCCCGACCTCGCACCCATCGCCAAGAGGCCGTGCACGGAACCCAACCGGAACGTCTCGGAACAGCGGAGGAAGCTCATCGGCATCGGCCTGGCCGACAAGAGGCAGCTGAGCAAGGAGGCCGGAGACGCGGGCCTAAAGTCAGCGTCACTGGGCCACCGTGATGGGCGTTGACAACGCCCCGCTGCTGCGCTTCGACGAGTGGGGTCGCGTGGGCCGCGGCGGCGCTCTATTGCGGCCCCCCCCCCCCCACGACGAAGACACGGCGCCTGGCTCCGCGAGGTCGTCAAGGAGATGCCGCCATGCATACATGTAACCGGGTTTTTGAAGTGGGGGGGGGGGTCTGAGAGACTTCTGGGGGGGGGGGGCGTGGGGGGGGGGTACTCAGATTTGAAGAGGGAGGGGGTCCCAGAAGGGAAAAAAATGTTCCAAAATAGTGTCTAAATAGGCACTTTTCAGTCAAAAATAGGTCAAAAATGCCTTAAAATAGGCGATAAATAGCGTTATTTAGCTGTTTTAAGGCCAAAATACACTGAGAAAGGCAAAAAGTACACTACTTTGTACAATTGTTGGCAAGTTGGAAAACTTCAGGAAAATTCTGGGGGGGTCTGGGGGGGGGGCTGGGTAGGGGTAAAATTCTGGCTGGGGGGCGGGCAACCCCCCCCCCCCCCCCCCCCCCCAGTTACATGTATGCCGCCATGGGACGGGCAGACCTGGATGGTCGGGACACCGTCCCAAGTAGTCGACGGTCCCTCTCACCTGGTCCATGGCACGTTCATCGACGACGGCGTCGCTGACGAGAAGTTCATGCTCAGCATGCTCGCGAAGCAGAACCCGGGCCTGAACACCGACAGGTGGAAGGTGGTGCGCTCCGTCTCGAGGCGCCCTGATACCACCAGCTACTCCATGCTCGTTGAGGACGCCTCCTACGCCGTCCTCTGCACCAACAACATGCAGGTCTGGTTCGAGACGGAAATGGTCCAGCTGGCCTCGGCCGAATGCCGCAAGGAGCAGCAGCAGGCAAAGGCCGCCGCAGCCATACGTGTAACTGGGGGGGGGGGGGTTGGGGGCCCCGCCCGATTTTTCCAACACCCACCCAACTCCCCCCCAACCCTCCCCCCCCCCAGAATTTTCCCAAGGGATTTTCACTCAGTCTAAAACGATAAAAGTGAGTAAATGTTGGTGTATTTCAGTGCTTTTCAGTGTTATATGACCATAAAACAGCTAAATAACACTGTTTAGACCCTATTTTTACCCATTTTTGACCAAAAAGTACCAGTATAACTCTAAAAATGGCCAGCTACCCCCCCCCCCGCTTTTTGCTCCAGCCACGCCCTCCCCCAAAAAGTGCCGTCAACCCCCCCCCCCCACTCTTCCAGACCCGGTTACAGGTATGGCCGCAGCGGAGCAGCTGGAAGAGGACGCGCTCTTGGGGGCCGGGCCCCCAGCGACCTTGGAGGAGGACGCCTTGGTGGCCTCCACCGGGGCCCTGCAAGTTCCTGACAAATACACCACGCCGTCCACCGTGGCCGACGTGGACGACAAGATGTCGCCCGACTTCTAGGACGTGGCCCTGAAAGGGGTGGCGTCCCGACTACTAACCCTAACACTAGGTGAGCAGCGTGCTTCTGCCTGCCTAGTCAATTTGTATCCTTGGGCGGCAGGTTACTCCTGTTTCCCTGGCTGATGGATAATCTCTTTCTGGACAATCAAATGCCCACCCCAATCTTCACCCAATGGCAGGTCTCGTACCTGTCCCTGTGGGGTGAAATGTTTTTCTATTTTCGGCTGAAAGAGAGTTTATAGCGCCCAAGCGCGGACGCTCTCTGCTCCGGCGTCGGCCGCTACCATGGACGACGTCGGAGCCGGCCTCAGGAAAAAAGAAGAAGACCGTTTGTCGTGCAGACGTCCACCGGCCCAGGGGATTGGCTGTCCGGTCGGCGGCCCGTCGGCGTTGGGAAAGTGCACGGACAGCAGGTACTGGAGAGTCTCAGCCCTCGTAGCAGTATAGCTGTTGTCCGCTTTTTTGAGGCTGCCGAGTGAGGGCTGAGTGAGCCTGGGTTGAAACAAAAAAAAATAACGTTCGCACCTTCTGATGAATAGCACTCATTTGAAACACGAAGAACAATTGTTCAGTACGATGTGTCAACATGCTAAGCGCGAGGGTCGCTACAGTTTACCTGTTATACTCGGTCTGTAAAATACACTGCAATGCTGCTCCTTGCAGCGACACAGTACATGTAAAGGGCTTTTTTATTTGCACAATTATTTTTGAATACCTTTTTATTCCCCCATTCGATTGCCATGAAATTTGAACCACAGACGCAGAATACTTTAGTATTTTGTCTAGAAAAGAAATTATCAAAATCGAATATGTATTTAGCAAGTAGTGGCCCTTTAAAGATGAGGCGCACGTTTCGACTGTGGCGCATAACATGAGTTCAGCTGTTAAATGCTTCTCTTCTTGGCATATATCATAAAAAAGTTGGGGAGCAGTACGATATTTTATGGGCTAAACGATAACGTTGAGTTTCTAAGCCAGTTTTGGAACCTGCAAAAAAAAAGCGGCGACTAAATTTTAACATGCTGAAAACATCACGCATTGTCAAGACTTTTTACTGAAAATTCTTTATTGAAAGTTCAAAATAAAAATTCAAAAGATGGCCATTGCAGGGAATGAATGTCCTAAAGTTCGTTTAAAAACATTAGGATACCCACCCAGCTTGCACGCCTACAGAGTTGCAGTTCAAATACTGAAAGTCCACTTCTTCGTCTATCTGACGCTGAAACTTTGGCGGTTCGTTGCTCAACAAAAAGCTGTTGGATTTCGTAAAATTTTTGAAAATTTTTGTTGGTTTAGAACCACTTTGACTAACTCCTTCGATTGGCGCAGAGCATCCCTGCTCGCTGGCCTATGCTTACGAACCCGCTCTGATTTCCTACCCGCTAGACGTTACCAATGTTGCCTCTCGACCTTTACTGATCTTTTTGGGACGAGGTGGGAAAAAGTGGAGTTACGCCCCCGCGTGGAACGCCTCGCCTGGCACACGTAATTCCGCCGGAAGGTGCAGCGGTTCGACACCGACTAAATAATTGGTCACTCGAGAGTCGCGGTGACGCCCAAGCGAGACATAAAAGACTCCCCCCCTCCGTTCCAAAAACCCGCACATCTGCGGCGACAAAACTAAGCCCATCCAGCTTGCAGGAACGAGCAAGGTTGGATCTAGCCGAAGAATGGCATCCGGCAGTCAGCGGTGGGCGATGCTTTTCATCGCAGCGGGGAACTTGAGGGGGGGGGGGGTGCAAACAACGGGTTCTAATGTATGCAGCTGGCCAAAAAGCAACTGTTTCTGCAGTTTGACCAGAAACAGGTGTCACACGAAGACAATTCTCGATTTCTGGAGCCAAGCGGCTGTTTGCGCAGTTGGGCTAGGGCGTTGGCTCCAAACCGCAAGGTGCGGAGTTCAATCCTCAGCGGGGCAAGACAGCCAAAAACAGTAACCCCCTTGGGCAAAAGTCTAACGCCAAAACTGTGCCCCCTGATCGTAGTTCTAATTGAGACAATCGGTCTTGTAGGCAGAGGTAACCAAGGACCCATGCGGTCCCCCTCTCGCCTGAGACTTGGTCTCAAACCTAAAAAAAATGGTGCAGCGAAAAGTTGCCATTCTTCACGCAGCGTTTTCGCCAAATTGAGTTAATCTCAGAGTTTTACCTACCAACATACAATATACAGTAGCTCGGGTCTTTAGCAGAGGACTTGGTATACATTGTTTTTACTTTCACTATTTGGGGGTTGCTTCCCCATCCCCTCTGGCTACTCCAGCGGCGATATACTCCAATAGAGCCCCCTCCAATAGTGCCCCAGGGGTAAGGGACATGTTATGGCCATGTGCCATTTTTGGGCAATAATAAAGTGGTACGTATATCGTGTATTGGCCTACTTTGGTGTAGTTTCTACATGTAGGTATTTGCGTTGATCTCTTTCGTGAGGCGTGCACTACCGCGCACGACTGCAGGTTCACAATGGGCTTGTGCGTGGCGTTGGCCGCACTGCTGGTGGTCGCCGACGTCGCCTCGTCATTACCTCGGCGGTGTGGCTGGCAACTGACTGCGACGCTGAGGGGCGTCTGCACCGGCCTGGGCAAAGTCATGTGCCGTCCTCCTGGCACTGCTGTCGGCGTCATCGCTACGCTGCGTGGGTGTTTGGCGCTTCATGGAGTTTGGTTGGCGCCTGAGTGAGGCGCCCAGCAGTGTCGTTTAGCTCCTCCTGCTCGCTTCAAAAGGTCCGCGTCGGGGTCGGGAAGCGACGGCGACGACAGCGTAGTCGACCGATGCTGCAAGCGAACCTGCACCATCGCCGAGATGACGGAATACTGCTGCTGAAGGACCCCTCGTGGTCGGTGATGGACAGCAAATGGAGCGGAAATTATAGAGAGGAGTACTGTGAAACTGGCGCCCCGGTTCTTTGGCGAAACACTGTTCTGTCTGTTGCACGTTGCATTGCATTGAGTTGGCGTTCGCATCGAACTGGCGCATTCTCTGCGCTTGACAGAATCATGTTCATGGCACCGCTACATTCTGCGCTCGACATTATGCAACTCGACTTCTCGTGCGGGCAATCAAGTCGCTCGTCTGCACTCTCTCGTATTTCCGGACGGTCCAATTCTGGGCAAACATGTTTTTCTTCGGCGATTCTTTTCTTCGTTCTGAGGAGGGGCCCTGTTGCGCAGAGGGAAAGTCGCACTGCACCGCACCTAAAGAAGTGAAAAAAGCGTCGGTGTCTCCTTTCGCCTCTGGCGTCTCTCTTGCGACGGCGGAAACTGGAAAGCTCGACTGATTGGTCAGACGAGTGGCGGGTGGCACCATCCCTTCCGTCGTGACCTTCTTGTGAGGCAAACAAAACGCATACGTGTTTGAGGCTTTGAGCGACCTCAAGGTTGTCCCGACCGACTTTTCAACTATTATGGTATGTACGTATCCGTCGAACACCTTTGTCAGGCGCTTGCGCTGATAACGACACGCACAGACACAGACACGCAAATGCCCTGTCAAAAGGACGAGGGTGGGTCTATGAATGGCAACGGCAGCGTAAATGGCAATAGCTTCGGCGCCTTTTGTTCGAAACAACGAACTGCCTTTGCGGTACCGAACGGTACGTACCTAGTTGCCCCCTCCCATTCTGCCGCGTCAGTGTTGAGGGCGGAATGGAACCGAAAGGGACGAAAAACAAAGAGTAGTGGCAAAGGGCGGACAGCGGAGTTGTTTTTCAAGGTAGGAAAGCAGAGTAGGTCCGTCGAGACTGAATTGGCAGCGTTAAATGGCGGGAAAAAGGTCGGCGCCTATAGCTATAGCTATTGTACTTCCCTGGGAGTGGGAGCGGAGGCAAAAGTTTGAAATTTCGATTCGGCGACGCAGGCAAAATGAAGTGGCGTTGATCGTCTCTCGATGCTTCCAACTTCCAAGTAGTCGGGCAGTGCTAAATACCGTAAACCTTATAATAAGCCCCAATGATTAGCCCCCCCCCCCTATAATTATACACCCTCCCAAGACCGCTTTGAGTTAGTAAGCCCCCTCCTATAATTGCGCCTCCTCACTAAACCTCACTAAATGGGCCATCGTCTGAAACGCAAAATTTTACATGTCTGGGTGTATGTAATTGTATGCCCGCGTATGTGTATGTATGTACATGTATGTGCATGTGAGACTGTGTGAGAGTGTGTTAGAGTGTACCAACGTGTGTGCGCAGCGCCTTTTTTCCCTTAAAAATCGCCTCCACGCGCCCATCCGCCCACAAAGCTTCCCACACATCGACACTTCCAGTTTTTCAGCCCCCTATGATTAGGCTTTCCTATAATTATGCACCCTCCTAGAGCTCAAACGAATCAATTTGCCCCGGGGGCTAATTATAGGGTTTACGGTATGTACCTACGATACATGCCGCCCGCTGTTCTGGGAACGTTCGTCATTACGTGTACATGTTACACTCTACTGACAAAGGGCACGACGTTCGTGACGCCTGCGACACTCTCCTCAGGGACACGCCTACGCGACGTCCTCCGTCATTGAGCCGCTCGCTAATTGGCCAGACGATACCTTAACGCACGCCTTTGCGCCATCGCCCGCCCTATAAATCCGACTTCGGCTTGACGCATCAAGTCACAACGTCTTTAGAAAGAGTGACATTTGACCAAAGCCCTCGAACAAGCAAGACGACTGCAGCTTCCCCTAGCCGAGATGAAAGGGTGAGTGTATATACCTAGTACGTTGTGTGTACAAAAACGTGTGGTGGTGTAACGGTGGTAAAACATTTTTGCCCATTTCATGGTTCATTTATTGTTAATCGTTCGCTGAAACACGTGCTAATAATGAGTATGTAGCAGTGTAAAAATGTACCGTAAATCCTCCAATACAACGCCCCCCCCCCTCCAATAGTGCCCCCGGGTACGGCAAGGTTGAAATAATAGAGCCCCCCCCCCAAATAGTGCCCCCGGGGGTAAGGGGTATGTTGTGCCATGTGCCTTTTATGTGCAAAAATATAGTGGTAGGTACAGTTATATCGTGTATACACACTACGACTAACCAATATTACCTAGTACGTTTCAGCAACTATTAACAGTAAATCAACCATTAAGCGTGGCAAAAGTTATCAAAATCACCAAAAAATCGGCGATTTTCACAGCGAAACTAGCATTACCATTCAAAATTTTTAAAATGAAATAATAGAAGCCCCCTCCAATAGTGCCCCCGGGTAAGGAGAGGTTGAAAAATAGTGCCCCGGGGCACCATTGGAGGATTTACGTTAAATGGTAGATGTACCTAGGTATCTACCACTTTTGCTCATATAGGGCGCATGGTACCAAACCTTACCTCGGGGCTACAGGAAAGGGCACAAATATTTCGAACTCGCCTTGAGGGCACTATTAGAGGATAGGGACACTTCTGGAGGATTTACGGTGTACGCAACAACGCCATCTTTATTCCGCCGGAAGTTTAGCCTCATGCCGGTGGTTGAGGTTAGGGGCCACTCTTGTAAAACGAACGGTGTTGTAGAAGTGGAACGCCAACGTGTTGGACCAAAACCACTTGCTACAGTGCAAACAACTCCTTTCTGATAGACGAAGAGGGTTCCTCGTACGATTTCTGACGCGCCAAGACTTTAGGCTGAATCTCCCTCTGCGGCTTTCTTTCGTCGGGGTGTTGTTGTTGTTGGCTGGCGAGGTCGCCTCGTCCGAGGACGCTTTCAAACTGTGCGGCAGGCAGCTCGTCGCAGCCGTGGGCGTCGTCTGCAGAGGCCGATACTGTCCGCCTCCCGACTCTTCGAAAGGAGTGATCGCAACCCTACGTGAGTCGTCTTAGAGCACGCACGCACGCACACGCACGAACGCCAAGCACGCACGCACGCACGCCAAGCACGAACGCCAAGCACGCACGCACGCACGCACACGCACGCACGCACGCACGCACGCACGCACGCACGCACGCACGCACGCACGCACGCACGCACGCACGCACGCACGCACGCACGCACGCCAAGCACGAACGCCAAGCACGCACGCACGCAGGCACGCACGCACGCCAATCAAGCACGCCAAGCACGCACACTTCCAGCACCTCGAAGGACGCGATCGCCGCGCAAACGCTCCGACGACGACTCGAACAACGAGCTCGTCAAGGAATGCTGCGTCAAGTCCTGCACGTATTCTTACCTGCGCAACTACTGCTGTTGATTCTGTCTGGAAACTCTGACTGAGACGAGTCGCTACTGACAACGATTTGAGACTGCGGCGGTGGTGACTGCGGCGTCCGGCAAACTGCAACCGAAATGAAAATCGCATTGATACTGCGTATCGTTTACTCATTCACTGTAGCGTTCGTTGAGACGGCCGTCGAGACGTGCTCTGACGCAGTCCAGCTGCAATAGAATCAATTTCTGCATTTCAACCTCTCGCACTAATTGGCCACGCGATCCCACTTCCGGTCCCCTTGTCGGGCGGAGGTACTAGGTATGTCACCTATCGACGCCCTCGCGTGCGACGCCCAGTGCGACGCCCTCGCGGTGTTGCGCCTCAGACTGTGGGGAATGGCGTACGCCACTCCCCAGCAGATTCGAGAGCTCTCTCTAAAAGATGTCCTGGGGCTGTGCCATGCCTCTGGACGCTTCGAGGAGCTCTAAGAGTGAACGTTGCTTTGGGGTATTCTAAATGGGCCTTTCAAAGGCTTCCTAGAGTCGCCCCCAAACCAACAACAACAACATGTCACCTATCCCCATGGGATAGGAGGATTAAAGAAGGTGACGCATTCACTGTTCACTGCAGCTTCACTGAAGCTCAACTGCCTCTGTACCACAAATAACAAGTTGCGATAAGCGCCCCATCAAGTGCATTCCTCACAACGCCAACGTTACTTCGATTTTTGCAGCAATTGCGTCTTCAAACATCACTCAGAAAGTCGGTCCTTTAACGGTGTAGTCTGCGTATTAGAAAGCCAACACCAGCAAGCCAACGCCCATCACAACAGCGACGAGGGCGTGGGGAGCCTTCACGCCTTGGCCAGCGTCCGTGCCGCTGTCGGTGGTTCGATCGCCGGTGGACGGCGCTTTCGTGGGCCCCGTGACGTCGTCTGGGGGTGGGAGCAGCTCGTTGCAGAGGTCCGCGCCCTCGCATCGGAAGCAGTTGGTCTTCTTGCTAGGCTGGCCGCACTCCCGGTCCAACTCTCGGCATCTCCAATCGTCATTGACTTGCGATATGCAGCCGTAATGGTAGGTGTTCGCTAAAAGGGGCAGCGAGTTGGAATTGTGGCATATTGCATGCCGCACCTTACTACCTGCTCAGGATCTTGCATGCTGTCTTTTGCACTGTTTTTGTGTGTGAGAACCACTTTTAGCGTCGTGATTGTGTCGGTAGAGTACTGTATGTACAGGGTGTCCCGCCCTCCTGTCGCACCTTTTGTCGAAGAATAACTCAGGTCTGGGAGAACCGATTTTAACCAAATTTCAACCACTTATAGCAAGTACTCCAACATAGACTTCTGCTAAGTTTCACTCAAATCGGCTGTACCGTTTCGACCTTACACGCTGTCAAGTGGAGGAGGCGACATTTTCCAATGGAGAGGACAAACTGAGAAGCAAAAGCGGATGGGTTGACTTTTTGACGGTTTCTCAATCGTCGCTGCAAAATGTGTTGCTAAGTAGAGTCAGTTCTTGCTGGTTTTTGCATTCGCAAAAGACGAGCGCCTACAAAGCCGGTTTCTTCATCAATTTGGCAGTCGCTACAATGGTTCCTTGCTGGTGACTTTGTTCATGGAAATTCAACTTCAAACCGACTGATTGTTCCTTTTTCAATATCCACCTTGTAAAGCTGTTTAGCAAGAAAGGACCGCATGTCCCACCTGAATCGGTGGCTTGAAGTTTTGCCGAAAACAGATTTTTTTCGAAATGAAATGTGCAATGTAATATGAAAAACACAACAATTTGCTTGCAACGGTTCAACTTTGCAATGGTGCGGCCGATTTGCTTAAAGCTTTGCAAACGTCTAAGTTAGACTACTTGCTACAAGTGTTTAAAATTTGAGTTAAATCGGTGCTCCTAGACCCGAGTTATGCTTTGACAAAAGGTGCGACAGGAGGGCGGGACACCCTGTACATTAGAGATGAGCATGGGCCGGGCATGGGCCTGATTTTTCAGGGGCGGCCTGATTTTTCAGGATTTTTCATTCCAATAGTGCCCCCCTCCAATAGTGCCCCCGGGTACGGCAAAATTGAAATAATAGAGCCCCCCTCCAATAGTGCCCCCGGGGGTAAGGGGGTACCTGTTGTGCCATGGGCCTTTTATGGGCAAAAATATAGTGGTAGGTACATTTATATCGTGTATACACACTACTACTAACCAATAATAGTACGTTTCAGCAACTATTAACGGTAAATCAACCATTAAATGTGGCAAAAGTGATGAAAATCACCGAAAAATCGGCAATTTTGACAGCGAAACTAGCATTACCATTCAAAATTTTTAAGTTGAAATAATAGAAGCCCCCCCCCCCTCCAATAGTGCCCCCCCTCCAATAGTGCCCCCGAGTAAGGAGAGATTGAAAAAATAGTGCCCCAGGGGCACTATTGGAGGATTTACGGTATTAGGGTTGTACGCTGACCTGGTATGTACCTGTGTACGTTTGCATTGCTTGTACATGGTCACATGGAACTTGGCAGCCATACATACACATGTACAATAAGCATAGTGAGGCGAACCACTGCGACAACAAAAAGTAGCAGTTGGGCACTAAGCGCTGTCATGCTTGTAGTGCACCGAACGGTACGGTGCCACGTTGATACTTCAATAGTACATATAGATCATTGTTGCACAGCAAAGTCGAGTACAGTCAAGTGATCAGCACCCGCACGTATGGCTCCTTCTTCGCTATAAAATATTCTTGTCGGCATCTTTAGCTATGCATTTTGGAGTCCTTTGCATCGTCTCAGACCTGCTCTGCACGTCCTGTCGCGCTGCTGGTCGCTGCACAGGCTGCGTTCTTCTTAAATATTCCTCTTTTCAAGCTGATTACCTTAGGTGGCGCATCGCATGCTGCACAGGCTGCGTTCTTGTTTAGCTATTCGTCTTTTCAGACACATACATACACGGCTTTGCGCGGATGCGCGCGGTACACGTGGCTTTTGGCGGCGAAAAAAGAAAATTGGCAGTTAGGAATTCTCTGTAGGTTGGATGCATGTAATGCACTACTGTCTGGTCCGCATTAAATGTGACCGAGACACCAGCTGTCCTGTTATACCGTAAATCCGCCAATACAACCCCCCTCCAATAGTGCCCCCGGGTACAGCAATGTTGAAATAATAGAACGACCTCCTCCAATAGTGCCCCCGGGGTAAGTGTGCCTTTATGGGCAAAAATATAGCGGTAGGTACACAGTTACATCGTATATACACACTACTACTAACCAATGGTAGTACGTTTCAGCAACTATTAACGGTAAATCAACCATTAAATGTGGCAAAAGTAATCAAAATCACCGAAAAATCGGCAATTTTGACAGCGAAACTAGCATTACCATTCAAAATTTTTAGGTTGAAATAATAGAGGCCCCCCTTCCAATAGTGCCCCCTCCAATAGTGCCCCCTCCAATAGTGCCCCCGGGTAAGGAGAGGTTGAAAAATAGTGCCCCAGGCACTATTGGAGGATTTACGGTATTCAATGCCTCCATCCTCAGTACAAAAGCAATTACAAGTACGTACATTACTACAAGTATAGCGTCTGTCAATCTATAGAATTCACTCCGATTTGCCAAAAACTGGTGCGTTTTCTGCAGGGGCCACGCGTGGGGAAATTGACGACAAGTCCGGAATTGAGGACGAAGAGATAGATGGCTGGTCCAGGACGGTTAGTCAGACCGTGAGCCTGCTCGCTCGAGTCAGTGTTCGACAGGCCCAATGATTCATTCCAGAGCGCTCGCAGTCGTGCTGGCAGCAGCCGCTTGCGCGCTGCTACCCGCGCTGTTTGCTGCTGGTGACGTGGAGACGAACCACCGCTTCAAACTCTGCGGATGGCATCTGGAGGGCTTTTTCGAGGCCGTCTGCACAGAAGTGTCGTGCCCGGCGCCCGCACAAGGCCTCGCCGACTCTCCGAGTACGTATGGTTGTTGCCCAGCTTCGCAGAAAAAGATGCTGCAGCTGTACGAAGTCGGTATGTAGATACATTGTAGGTTACATGTCTCAAATCTCCAGTAGTTCAGCTGGAGACCCCATACACTTGGCAACTTGAAATGAATAAACTCCAGTCTGGGTTCTGTGTAATCCAATGTGCAGGCGATGGGTCGCTTCTGACCTACGAATACAGGTCAATACAGATCGCCGCTCCTGCAGGACTGCGCATGTCATATCAAGTATAGGTATATGTGTTGGACTGGTGGGTGACATTCAGCGCCTGCGGCGGCTAATGAGGGCGCGGCCACAGCAGCTGCGGCGGGTGGCCGACGCCGGCGTCGTTCGGCAGCTGGACAAGGAAGGACCGTTCGCGTTGAGCTGGATCTCAGAGCTTCGCTTGCGAGGCGAGGCGAAGGGTCCACGACTGACGTGTCGAGAGTCGCCCAGCGATGCTGCGTCGATGGCACGTGCACGATAGCGTACCTAAAGGAGCACTGCTGCTGAAGGCCACTCTCAGCTTTGTGCACCTATCCAAGAGAAGTAGAAGCCATGCGATCCCGCACAACGGTGCATTGGGGAATGCTTTGCTCGCTCGTGGCTGGGGATTGTGGGAAGGAGCGAGCCGATTGCATCGTTGCACAGAGCCAAAAACAGTGTTACTCACAACTCACACATGGTCTGACTGCGTGCGTGCGTGCGTGCGTGCGTGCGTGCGTGCGTGCGTGCGTGCGTGCGTGCGTGCGTGCGTGCGTGCGTGCGTGCGTGCGTGCGTGCTGAATTCCCAATCGGCAGAGCTCAATTAATGGGATTTTGGTGCTCACTAGTTGCCGCTATCACCACTGCACCGTCCCAGCGTGTCGCGAAAAGAGTGCGTGTAAAGGCGGCAGTCAGGCTCTTGTCGTCGCTACCAATGGCGTTCTTGTTCGGGTGACGCGTCGGACGTAGTGCCATACAGCGACAGGAGGCAACAACTAGGTATGTACATACCTACACGTACAGAAAAAAACGCGCAGATACATACCTTCAATTCCCCAAAAAAACGCCCGACCCACCTCCTACCACCCTCCAAGGCACGCCCACTCTCTAATGAACGCACAGAGGCGTGCTTTTGAACAAAGTTGATGCAATGATGCTGATACTGTAATACTGATAAAAAATTGCAGTTGGAATTTCGGGGCCAGCGGAGCTGGTTATTCACTACTTGTTCAAACTCAACTTGATCAGCTGCAGTTGGGAAGCTGCAGGTGGCTAGAACTGCTTTGGGTCAAGCGTCTCACGCCCCCCCCCCTTTTCAAACTTTTTTAAAGTGCACATTCTCATTTTTTTTGCAGCCGCCTGCAATTCTTTTCCTTACAATGATCGATGCACCAGTAGCGACGGTTGAGGTCATCAGTTTTGCCCGTGAATTTCGAAGTTTTGCCTCGCTGCGAAGCTGTGCACTACTTGACACCGCGCGGCCCTTTCCGGTTGGAAGCGAGCTTGTCGCGACAAATGGGTGCGCCGCATTTGCTGACGCAGGTAGTAGGCGCGGCGGGTTCGAAATTTGCTTGACCGCAGCTTCGTTGAGTGCAGTGCTTCTTCGTGGTCTCCAGTTCGTGTCAACAAGGTGCCTGCCTGCCGACGCGTCCTACCATGTCATTGCTCCCGCACTTTATTACCACCGCTAGGTTTCGTCCGATAAAGGCAGGTGGGCTGCACGGCATATACGATCAGCGTGTTGAAACGCGCTGATAACCCGCTGCCGGCAGCCGCAACCGCCGAGCGTCAGTCGCACATTGTAGATGTGAGTGAAGCGCGTCGTAGCGACGGCTCTTACAATTCTCGTCGACCGTTGTCGAGATGCAGTACAGGTTCGAGCTGTTGATCGTCGTGCTGACCTCAGGCGTTCTCGCGATCGCGTGAGTTTGCAGCGCTTGGACGTGCGTGCCTGACGGTGTGCGCTGGTGCATTTGTGCGTGCGTGCGTGCGTCTGTGCGTCTGTGCGTGCGTGCTGGTGCGTGCGTGAGTGCGCGCGTGCGTGCGTGCGTGCGTGCGTGCGTGCGTGCGTGCGTGCGTGCGTGCGTGCGTGCGTGCGTGCGTGCGTGCGTGCGTGCGTGCGTGCGTGCGTGCGTGCGTGCCTGCGTGCGTGCGTGCGTGCGTGCGTGCGTGCGTGCGTGCGTGCATGCATGCCTCTATTTTGCGCGTTTAGAGCGGCATACGACCCAATTCAACCAATTTGCTACGTCAGCTACGCCAATCAACCCCCGAAACCGGAAAAGTGCGCGCGTGGTGCGGGAACGGGAAAATACTGCGTCCGTCACTACTGTTCCGTCAGTGAGTGAGACTTATTCGATCGATACCGCCGTGATTAGCAGAGGTGCACGCCTAGTCATCGAAGCTTGCTAGGTTGCGGGCGGACGGGTCACACCGTAAATTGTCCAATTGCGTACCCCTCCCCTTCTACAGTACCCTCCTCTCCAATAGTTCCCCCTCCCCAATGCACTCAGGGAGCATGTTACATACATACAGGGTGGGCCACCGTTCTGTTCCCAACTTTGACCGCTCGCCATTCCTCCGTCCGCCGGCCCATTTTCTCCAAATTTTAACCCGTGGTGCTGCAAACCTTTACTTAGATATGTGCAAAGGTTCAGCAGTTTCCAAAACAGGATATAAAAGTTCTGCGCATTTAACGTTACCCATATCGTTTCTTACGGTAACGCGCGAAAAAATTTCATTTGGGAGCGCGCCGTTTAAAAGGAGATGGCCGAAAGTTTGTCGCTCTCTCTTGAGCGAAGAATTAATGCCATAAACGTTTATTACGAGACAAAAAAGCGAGGGAAGCAGCCAGACGCTTGAAGAAACTTTTCCCTGATTGGACAACATGCAACCACTATTCGGTGCTGCAAATCGTCAAGAGATTTGAAGAAATTGGCTCTGTCGCCGAAAGAAAGCGGCAACTTCCGAAGCCTGCGATTGAAAACGCGTTCGCCCACTTCGACGCTGAGTTCTGCTCGAGAATCTGTCGTTCTGTCTCAGAGCGCTGCGAAAAGTGCATCGTTGTTGCAGGCGATAACTTTGAAAACCGGTGATTAGGCGTATGAGCAAATAGGTATAAGGTTGGACTGTGGCGTAGTCTGCAAGGCGTTGGACTCCTGACCGCGAGGTCGGGGGTTCGATTTGGCCACGGCTACCCCCTTGGGCAAGGGGTTTAAACTACAGCTCCGGCTGTACCGGTTTCTGGCTGTACCGTGGCTTCGGCCAAAAATCAGTGCCAGGTGGGGGCCCACCTTGCCTCGCGGCAGAACAACGCCCACTGTTATGTATACGGCGCCGCCCTGTGATCCTCGTGATTCAGTTAACGGCCATTGTGCTGTGTCAGGTGGTTGTCGTCAAAATAAAGTTTTAGAAAAAAAAAAAAAAGGTTATTCGCTTGGCGGATTTTAGTGAAACTTTGTACATATCTAAGTAAAGGTTTGCAGCACCACGTGTTGAAGTTTGGAGAAAATCGGCCGGCGGACGGAGGAATGGCGAGCGATCAAAGTTGGCAACAGAACGGTGGCCCACCCTGTATATGCACATTTTGCAGGGGAAGGGGGGGGGGTTAAAGTTAGGCGAAACGCAGTCCGCTTGGTTGTGTTCTTAGTGTCGCTTCGCGTCCTTGGTTTTCAGCGAACACCTACGACTACAGTTGCATCCCGAAGCCGTTGAACGACGTGACCTGCGAAGAGCTGGACGACAAATGCGGCCAGAAGCGGGCGAGGAAGAACTGCTATCGGTGCGAGGGCGACCGCTGCAACAAGGTGCTTGAAAGGGCAGCGGATGGCGTAGGGGTAGAGAATCGGCCTCTTGCGCGCGGTTCTGGGTTCGATTCTCAATGGATCCACTAAAAACGAGTCTTTTTCTATCCATGGATTTTCTCGTGATCTCGATGCCCCTAGATGACATCCTTCCGAATGTCTTTGGTAATTATGCGGCTCTAGACAGGAAGGCGTCATGGAGATGGGTTACGGGCCATTGACGGCCTCCTAGAGTTGCCACTAATCCAACAACAACAACAATAGGTCCTTCCACCGCCGGGCAAGGGCAATCAGCCCGGCGGCAAGACGACCCAGATGCCAAACCCCCCACCCGGTGACACCCCGCCCACGGAAGCTCCGGCGGGCGGAGACCCCACCACCGAAGGCGGCACGGAAAGCTTGAAGGTCCACACCGCCCTCGTTGTCGTCATGACTTGCCTCTGCCGGCTGGTGACGGCCTTCTGAGTTCCCTTCCCACGCACGCAAGCACGCAGTCGGGAGTGTGATTTGCTGTCGCGCGCGGGAGAATGGACGTAGGGATTGGTGGTAAGACGCGTTTGTGACACATTATCAACCGGTTCTGCCGCTTCGTGTTCTCGTCGTCAGCGGTTAGTACGTGTGTACAAACTGCACATCGCATGTCGCATCTTTCTCGAGTCACAGCAGCTTCCAAGTGCAGTGACACAGTCAGGCAAAGCTGTGTTTTCAATCGACTGTTCAGAAGTGCCACACCACTACAACACAAGCAAGAATACATAGGTACGTGCACCGAGTACATACACTTCCTGTTATCGTTCGTTATATTTACCTTCCCCCCAATGGTTGAATGAATTTGCCGGCTACCGTATTTCTTATTTCTGCTACCGTATTTCTTATTTCTGCTACCGTATTTCTTACTTTTTTTAGGATCTTGTCACGAGACGATTGCGCATTGTCATTTTAAGTTTTGATTTTATTTGTTTTTGTGAAATTAGGCAAAAGAAACTATTGAACTAGAAAATGCCGGATTATCTCGGCGATGCCCAACGTAAGACAAAGAAGGACGAGGATGAGGAAGACAAGCCGTTTCAGGGTATTTTTTCGTATTTTTCGAATTTTTTGAAAGATGTCTAGTTTTGTATGTATTATTGCATCTATCATTGTGATGAAATGTTAATTTTTGCGATTGTATTTAGCGCTCGACGAAGGCGACATCGCCGTTCTGAAGCGCTACGTCGGTTTTCTTGTTACTATTTTTTTTTCATTTGAAAATTGAAATTTTATTTAATTTACCAAAATAATCATATTTTTTTTAGGGCCAGGGTCCATATTCGGGCGCCATTAAAGCGTTGGACGAAGACATTCAGAAATGTCTCAAACGTGTCAACGAACTGAGCGGAGTCAAAGGTTCGAATTTTTGCTTTAAAAACAAAATTCAAATGTGCTCTTGCTTGACATTTGACGAGAAATAATTGTTTTGCTTAAAATAAGCGAATAATAAGTTTCGTATTGAAATATATTTTCTAACAGCCGATTAGAACGCGACTAATTGTATTATTTCATGCATTTGGAAATTAATTGAATTAAATTGCAGAGAGCGACACGGGTTTGTCGGCGCCGGCTCTGTGGGATTTGGCCGCTGACCGGCAGCTCATGCAGCAGGAGCAACCACTGCAGGTCAGATTTTTTCTTGGGGGGGGGGGGCGTCAAGAAAGGGTGCAACGGGGCGAATTTGATTTTTTTAATGAAAATTATGACCCACTTACTTCCAAAATGTCACCTTTGTTCTTCGGCGAAAACGGAACACGGTCCACAATCTGATCGTCGTTTTAATTTCATCTTTACCAAATCTGCCTCGTCTTTGGATTTCCAGAACCTCAAGTCTCTGAATGCGTGTTTTTTTTTCTCCTGAAAGAAAATGTGGGTCTTAGAATTTGCCTGCTTCCGCGCCATTCTATTTTGTTTTAACTGTTGTAACTTCAGAACCCCATTGCTTCTCGATCCTGAGCCTTGATTTCCATTTTCCATCCGGCAAGTCTTTCACGCCATTTTTTGCGTGTCTTTGTTTTCCGCCACGAAGGGCATAGGTGGGTTCAGGGGTGTGTGTGGGGGTCTAGGGGGGTCACCTTTTCCTGGCTATAGCCGTCGCTTTTGCTGGAGAGAGGCCCCCTGGCCCATCGCCAATATCGGAAAAAATGGCTCCGGGGCTTCGGTCCCAACCCTGCGTCAGGTGGGCGGCCCTCCTTCCCTCCTTGAGTGTGATATACAGCGATACTCGCGCTTGGTCATTTCCCAATGCTGACACTGCCTACGCCTCCGCGGTGTGTGTTGGGATTGCGCCAAATCAAAACAAAACACGCCGGCGTACATGGTTGCACGTTGCAGGTGGCGCGCTGCACGAAGATCATCCAGGCGGAGGGCCAGGAGAGCCGCTACATCATCAACGTCAAGCAGTTCGCCAAGTTCGTCGTCGACCTAGCCGACACGGTCGCGCCTACGGACATTGAGGAGGGCATGCGTGTCGGGTTCGTGTCTGTGCGCCCGTGTACGCGTGTGCGTCCCACTTGGACCACCCTGGTTGTTGTTGTTGTTGTTGGATTAGGGGCAAGAACGCCAGGAGGCCATCAATGGCCCGTATAGCATAGCCATCTCCATGACGCCTTCCCGTCTAGAGCCACATAAATAGCCAAAGACAGTCGGAAGAACGCCATCTGTAATCTAGGGCAGTGACGGCACGCAGTGACGGATCCAGGATTTTGTGACGGGGGTGGCGGCGAAATTGGAGCAAGGAAGACGGTTTTTGCAAAAGGGGGGACCCTGTCGAAATTTACGGATGTTGGGCCATTTCAGTGGTGTCTTGGGCACATATAACAATTATTCTGAACAATTAATACACAAGAAACAGCGCCACAAGCAAACATTTTAAGATTTTCGACCACTTACAATCATTTTATCAGAAAAAGTAGGCCCACTAGGCGTATTTCTTGTCTTGTTTCGCGATTTTTGTGTGTTAAGGGACATATTTCTCTTTCATAAGCTAAGAATATTGTCCTGATGTTGTAGAGTGGACAAGAATGCATCATAAGAAACATAGCGGTCTCTGTGCCGCAGGTATTTTTTGGCGTTTTTGAGTAGTGTCAAGCATATTTTGGACAGTCGGGGAGGCGGGTGACAATTACCAAAGTTGCCAACTCGCTCTCGCTATACCTCGCAGTCTGGTTCTTCATTCTTTCCTAAGCTCCGCCAACCCTACCACGCCCCGCCGACTCTCTGCGCGACATCTTCCCCAAACCACCCACCCTACTGGGCGCCCGAACCGCCGCCCTCCCCGCCCCCCTATAAATCCTGACGGGGAGGGCGGCCGCCCTCCCCGCCCTCCCCCTGGATCCGTCGGTGACGGCACGGGAAAATCCATTGAGAGGGAAGTGTCCTCGATCTAGTGGTTCCATCAAGAATCGAACCCAGGACCGTGCGCGCAAAAGGCCGCTTCTCTACCACTAGGCCATACGCTGCCCTGACTGCAGGGTGGACCGCAACAAGTACCAGATACACCTGCCGCTGCCGCCCAAGATCGACCCCTCAGTCACCATGATGCAGGTGGGTACTGGTTCTGTGTGTAGTGTACTAACTTGTACCTGTAAGCGGTGTGTCCAGAATCAAGACATTTTGCACCGAAATAGCGGCTATACAGGTACAGTTTATAACAGAGTATGAATGAATACTATTCCTTAACCGCCTATTTTTTCAAGCGACAGGGAAGGGGTATACTCACCGTCCCACCTACCCCCTATCCCTTGCTGGGCACGTGTGCCCTCCCCCCCCCGCCCCCTCGTGCTCCAGATCCGCCGAGCCAAGAATTTTTTGAAAGCTTTTTTTCAATTTTTGACAGTTTTTCCCGAAAGTTTTCTTAATAACACACGTAACGACGCGACTCACTTTTATCAATTTTAAAAACAGGTTGAGGAAACTTTGCATTCTCAGGTGGAAGAGAAGCCGGACGTGACTTACGCCGACATCGGCGGCTGCAAGGAGCAAATCGAGAAGCTCCAAGAAGTCGTCGAGATGCCTCTGCTGCACGTTCGTTCTTGCTGGTCTCTTGTTTTTTTTTATCCACGCACGCGCGCGCACGAATGCGCACGCACACGCACGCACGATTGCGCGCGCGCACGCACGCATGCACGAACGCGCACGCACACACGCGCAGGCACGCACGCGCACGCTGACATGAGCGCGTTTCTTCAGCCCGAGCGCTTCGTGAAGCTGGGCATTGAGCCGCCCAAGGGCGTACTGCTCTATGGCCCACCGGGCACTGGCAAGACGCTCTGCGCCCGAGCGGTCGCCAATCGCACCGACGCCTGCTTCATTCGGGTGATCGGCTCAGAGCTGGTGCAGAAGTACGTGGGAGAGGTGAGGAGCAGAGCAGCTAGCAGTAGCAGTCACACCTGTAACTAGGGGGGCACTATTGTCCCAGCACCCCCCCCCCCCCGGACCCCCCAGAATTTTCTCCAAGGATTTTCACTCTGTCTAAAACGATAAAACTGAATGTTGGTGTTTAGCCCACCTTTCAGTGTTATACGACAGCAAAACAGCTAAACAACACTATTCAGAGCCTATTTTGACCCATTTTTGCTCATAATGTACCAGTGCAATTAAAAAAAAATGCTCACACATAATTTCCATCATTTGACCGTTTGTGCGTGCGTGACACATTCGGTCGTCTTTCGTCTACAGTATCCTTTTTAATACCCCCCCCCCTCCCCTTAGGGCGCTCGCATGGTCCGCGAACTCTTCGAGATGGCGCGCACCAAGAAGGCCTGTTTGATTTTCTTCGACGAAATCGACGCTATCGGCGGCGCGCGGTATGCCTCTTTTTTCCTAATTTAATCAGTCTCAGTTTAGTTGAATTAATTGACTAAATTAACACAGAGTGGACGACGGCGCTGGCGGAGACAACGAGGTGCAGCGCACCATGCTCGAGCTCATCAATCAACTGGACGGATTCGACCCCCGCGGCAACGTTAAGGTATCCCCCATGCCCCCCCCAAATATTCGTCAAGGTACCCCCCTGCCCCTCTCCAATGATGTTCGTCAAGGTAGCCCCCGGCCCCCCCCCCCAACTGACGTTCGTTAAGGATTCCCCTGCCCCATACCTGTAACCGGGTCTGGAAGAGTGGGGGGGGGGTAAATGGCCGAATTCTGGGGGGTGTCTGGAGCAAAAAGTGGGGGGTAGCGAGCCATTTTTTGAGTTATACTGGTACTTTTTGGTCAAAAATGGGTATAAATAGGGTCTAAACAGTGTTATTTAGCTGTTTTATGGTCATATAACACTGAAAAGCACTGAAATATACCAACATTTACTAACTTTTATCGTTTTATTTAGACTGTGTGAAAATCACTTGGTAAAATTCGTGGGGGGGGGGTTGGGGGGAGTTGGACAAATTCTGCAGGGCCCCCAAACCCCCCCCCCCCCAGTTACAGGTATGGTCGGACCGTCGGAAGTGTCTCGTGTTTCATTGGTTCAATTGCAACTTTCAATTTCAAGTATGACCAGACTTTTACATGTATCTACAAATGAGAAAACCCATTGCTGCTGCCTCCCCTATCCCCCACATTTGTGCTCCCCTCCCTTTTCGGAGACAGTAATTAGAGGCACTCGTCGTAAGAGGCATTTTTACGGCATTTTTTCACCATTCTTTATTAATGAATTAATTGATACCTGGCTTAGTCGTTATTCGTGGTGTAGGAGGCGTGCTTTAAGGGTTGATTAGCACAGCGGACCGTTATTCCCGAGACCTCTGGGTTCGAATTCCAGCACTGCAATCGTCCTTCAATGCCGACTTGTGAATTTCCACTAATTAATTAAACAATTAATCAAGGTGCTGATGGCGACGAATCGTCCGGACACGCTGGATCCGGCGCTGGTCCGACCGGGCCGGCTGGACCGCAAGGTGGAGTTCGCGCTGCCCGAGCTGGAGGGCAGGACGCACATCTTCAAGATCCACGCCAAGCAGATGAACGTCGAGAGGGACATCCGCTTCGACCTACTCGCCCGTCTCTGTCCCAATAGCACCGGTGCGTGTACGCATCATGGATTGTGCGCGCGTGTGTGCGTGCGTGCCGGAAAGTGTGTGTTGTTGGATTTGGGACAACGCTAGGAGCCCGCCGTCAATGGTCCAGCATACCCCCATCTCCATGACGCCTTCCCGTCTAGAGCCAAAGATATTCGCCGGTCTGTAGTTTAGGGCAGCGACGGCACGAGAAAACCCATTGAGAGGGGAGTCCTCGATCTAGTGGCTCCATCAGGAATCGAACCCGGGAGGCCGATTCTCTACCACTAGGCCATACGCTGCCGATAGCCTGTACCTTTGTTACATTTTATGTTGGGAATCAGAAAAAGAACAAGCGAGAAACAATTGAAATTTGCGGATCAGAAATCAGTGAAAACTTTCCAAGCGCTTAAGCAAACCCTCAGGCCCCAGTTTACAGCTCGTCGTCAGCGTATCTCGTCAAGTTTTATTAGAGTAATAAAGTTACATTTAAATTTCAGGCGCCGAAATTCGGAGCGTTTGCACCGAGGCTGGCATGTTCGCGATTCGCGCCAGACGAAAGGTATACGGTAGCTTTTTGCAGAGTAGAGTTGATCTCCCGGGGTGGGGGGGGGAACTCACAAAAAGGTCTCTACCCCCCCCCCCCCCCCCGCCACCCGCCCCCGCCACCCAGAATGCGTTTCCTGGTTAGTGCATGCATTTGCGTAATTGTGAGAAAAAAGTAATACGGTAATGCTGACAATGTCAAACAACTTGCACACAGGTGGCCACCGAGAAGGATTTCTTAGAGGCGGTGCAGAAGGTGATCAAGGGCTATGCCAAGTTCAGCGCCACTCCGCGCTATCTCACGCACAACTGAGAATTTGCGTGTTTTCGGGCTCTTTTTTTTTCTGCGCGATACGCTTGTGTTCCAGCCGACGCGCAACCGTTGTGTGCGTGTCTTGGCGCGGCGAGGCGCGATACACAAGCAACTCGCGTGTGATTCTCTTTTCATCGCAACTCTTTCGGCAGTGACGCTCTCTCTTGTGAACTGGATTTTGTTTCGGTCTGAGAAGCAACAACTGGCACATGACAGCACCACCACAGCACGGACGAGCGTGCACGCACACACTAGTACGCACATGCCATGCGACGCCCATATCTATAACAGGGTCTGGCAGGGTGGGGGCAGGGGGTGTCTGGAGCAAAAGTGGGGGTAACTGCTGACCATTGTTTGACTTTAGCTTCTACAACTCGGGACACCTGCTACCATACCTGTAACCGGGTCTGGAAGAGTGGGGGGGGGGCAAAAGGGGGAGTTGCTGGCCATTTTTGACTTGTACTTATACTTTTTGGTGAAGAATGGGTATTAAGGAAAAATTTGCAGGTAGCTGCAAAAAAAAGGTGAATATGTGACGCTCCTGTGTTGAAGTCCAGTTTGAAAAAGAGCGGTATTAAGGCATGCCCCTCTGATTTCTGGCCACTTCAAAATTGTAGCTGATCAACTTCAGCTTGAACAAACCATGTATACAATCCGAACCAAACGCAGCAACACGTCACATATTTGGCGTTTTTTGTGTTCGCCCACAATGGAAATGTGCAGCGAAAATACCGGCGACTGGAACTGGCTGACATTTTACACAGATTGAATGCGAGAAATAAGCACATGCACACGTATGCATGCTCGCGTGCACGCGCCCATGCACGCACGCACGCACGCAGCACACACGCATGCACGCAGCACACATGCATGCACGCAGCACACACGCATGCACGCAGCATACAGGCACGCATTAGGGTATTACACAAATGGCTGGGGGCACAACACAAATGTTGGATGAACAGTTCGTCATTGGGTGTAATGCCAGAAGGGAATGGAGCAGGATCGTAGTACGTATTGTATGTCTCGCCTACACATCACCAACTGTAAACATTTTTTTTTTTTTTTTTTTTTTTTTTTTTAAACATCGTCACCAAACCACATGTAACAAATTTTAGCACTGCAGGACTTTGCTGGCAGTGTCACGTTCATTGTATTTAGCAATAATAACGTCTTGTTAGAGAAGAGATATGAGTTGATGGACGTTTGTGTGTCTTTGGCATTTATTTTTAATCCTCTGAGTGACATGGGGTCACACAAAAAACGCCGAAATATGTAAAATATGTCACTCACGTGTTGCTTTCGTGCGTTGCCCCGGTTGGTTCGCACACACCCCCCCCTGGATTTGTATACATGGTTTGTTCAAGCTGAAGTTGATCAGCTACAATTTTGAAGTGGCCAGAAATCAGAGGGGCATGCCTTAATACCGCTCTTTTTCAAACTGGACTTCAACACAGGAGCGTCACATATTCACCTTTTTTTTGCAGCTACCTGCAAATTTTCCTCTTTCCCCCCCCCCCCTTCTTTAATACAGTGTTTTTTCATAAGACAAAAGGTGATCATAACCATAAACGCACGAACGGCTTCCCCCCCCCCCATGCACGCACGCACGCGCGCATTAAGGATGGCTATACGCTAGTCCAAATTTGACAGGTTTACATCATGACTGTCGTCACGTAACTGGACTATCGGTATGAAAGTGGGCTTGCTCGTGGGCTTATATGATCTAGCAATCCTATATGCTCCTAGATGGGTCTAGCCTAAATGGCTCCTAGCAGAAGTGATACTTTGTAACGTTCTCCAGTTAGCATATTCTCCTTCTATTCACTTGTCGCTTTTTGCCAGGCACCAACTCGTCAAGGCGCCAGTGCCATCCATCCTCAATCCTAGTGCCTGGCCTACTAGTGTCTGATAGAAAGGCCCAGTGTGTGCACGAATGAGTCCTCAATAGGATCATGGGCCACCCATCCCCTTCTTTAAGTTCTTTCTGATTGCATTCCTATTTTCTCTACAGGCCCCCCAAATTATAGTTCTTTGCGTATATAATAGATAACATAATATTGTATTTTCAATATTGTAGATTAAGATGATCTCCAAGGTCATTTTGTTGTCCCTTAGAGTATTAACATCCGTTTTATTTAATTATCTTTTTTTGATGCGTACACTTTTGCACCCAAGAAACTAAAAAAAATATAGAAGGAGAATAAGATTTTTTAGAGTGCCCACCAGCAGCGATCACCCTCTTAGTAGTACTAGGTAATTCTCAATTCTCATCCGCCAGATTTTCCCTTGGACGCTTTTATATTCTACTCAATTTTTCAGCAAGAAAAAAGTATTTTCTCCCTTTGGCCGGAGTTAACTAGGACCCCCTTTTTAAGACTCCAGGTCCTGACGTCAACTTTCATCATTGCAGCACAGCTCTGCGATGAACGTGTGAAGCGCCTATAGCTGACAAACTTTCAGCCCAAAATCCCAAAAATTGAGGTGGTTTGACGACTGGCGATTGACCTGCGCCTGCCCAATGAAACTACTCGTACCTTCCCAGCTACTACCGTGAACACTATTCACACTCGGCACATTCATTTTCCATCTAACTCTTACACTAACTCTATCTTATCCACAAAACAACAACTCCTTTTCTTTACCCAACCACATATATCCAAGGTAAAAAATCGATAATTGGTAAAAATCCGCAATATCTCCTGATCGGTAAGACGTACAAACTAATCCTTTAGAGTGCAAAGTTGTTGCCAGGGACTGGATAGGCACACCAAGTTTCATCCCGATTGGTTGGGGCTCTAGCGAGCGGTGGTCCAAAAACTGGGTAGAGAACATGAAAAAAAAAAATTACCACTTTTTCGAAACATTTTCTGGAGTTTACCATTAACGCGCGAGAATACGAAAACGCGCTATGGCTCCTTGGATTCCTCAGAAGAAGGCGGTTCTTTTGCGCCATAACGCGCCAAAATCCGTTCAGGCAATCAAAAGTTATAGGCGATCAAAGATTCAATAATCCGCACTGAGAAAGTGGTCACATATTAGGGGTCAGACGCTGACGCGCTGACCCTGATAAACAGCTGTGCCGCGTGTTACTCGCGAACGGTTTGATGTACAGGCACGTGCGATGGCTCAATGGAATGCGCTCGACGCCGAGATTGTTATGGGTGGGTTGAATTGCCATATGCAAATGCATACGGTAATTGCAGTACATTGGTACATACGTGCGTGTGTGCCTGCGTTTTGGTACGTACGTGCATCCATGCACTCCAGTGCGTGCGTTTCGGTGCGTGCGTGCGTGCGTGCGTGCGTGCGTGCGTGCGTGTCTGCTGACTGTCTCAGACTGTTTGAGTGGTGGGAACATACATGTAACGGGCTTTGTGAAGTGGGGGGGGGGAGGAGCGTCAGAGACCATTCTGGGGTTGGAGGTAGGGGGGGGGGGGATTGGAGATGAGTAAACATCCGACAGCAAGGGTGTTAAACACCCCCCCCCCCCCGCTGCTTAAATGTATGGGTGGGAATTCACTAAATGTTCCCATTTTATTTTTGATGATGTCAGCCATACAAATGTCATTCTGAAGCGCCAAAAAAAGCTAAAAAAAGTCAATCTAAGGCATGGAGGGACAGCAAAGTGACGTAGAATTTATCTTTTTCATAAGGGGATGCACCACACAGCAGACGCGCGTGCGGGATTCGAACCCGCGACCTCTCGATTTGTAGTCCAAGTCGATGTTTGAACATTTTCAAAAATTTCGCATCAACGGCCGCGAATAGGGCACGTGTTATGACTTGATCGATTCCCCTTTGGAAGGCGCTTCTTTTGAACTGTTACTCGCTAAAATCTTTTAAAGCAAGCAAAAGTTAAAGGTGATCAAAATTTCAACTGTCACCTGAATTGTGGGTGCGCCAAGAGGGTCGAGCATCGAGACGTAGACGTCGGAGCCGCCCGATTTGTTGAAAGGGTACTATTCCAGGTCCTGACGGTCAACTTTTATCATTGCAGCACAGCTCTGCGATGAACGTGTGAAGCGCCTATAGCTGACAAACTTTCAGCCCAAAATCCCAAAAATTGAGGTGGTTTGACGACTGGCGAGTGAGACATGCGCATCGGAGCCATCGAATTTGTCGAAAGGGTACTATTCCAGGTCAGGACGATCAACTTTCATCATTGCAGCACAGCTCTGCAATGAACGTGTGAAGCACCTATAGCTGACAAACTTTTTGGGCCCAAATTTGAGAAATTTTAATTGCCAATATCTAATTACATGGCTGGTATTTCAAATGTCTGGAAAGCGTCCTAGACTTGCCTTGTAAAACTGTTCACGAAAATCAAAAAACATTTGGGGGTTTACTCGGCTTTTTTTCGAGTTTTACTCTTGGTGGAAACCACCCGAAAAAACGGCTATGTCCAAGGTAAAAAATCGATAATTGGTAAAAATCCGCAATATCTCCTGATCGGTAAGACGTACAAACTAATCCTTTAGAGTGCAAAGTTGTTGCCAGGGACTGGATAGGCACACCAAGTTTCATCCCGATTGGTTGGGGCTCTAGCGAGCGGTGGTCCAAAAACTGGGTAGAGAACATGAAAAAAAAAAATTACCACTTTTTCGAAACATTTTCTGGAGTTTACCATTAACGCGCGAGAATACGAAAACGCGCTATGGCTCCTTGGATTCCTCAGAAGAAGGCGGTTCTTTTGCGCCATAACGCGCCAAAATCCGTTCAGGCAATCAAAAGTTATAGGCGATCAAAGATTCAATAATCCGCACTGAGAAAGTGGTCACATATTAGGGGTCAGACGCTGACGCGCTGACCCTGATAAACAGCTGTGCCGCGTGTTACTCGCGAACGGTTTGATGTACAGGCACGTGCGATGGCTCAATGGAATGCGCTCGACGCCGAGATTGTTATGGGTGGGTTGAATTGCCATATGCAAATGCATACGGTAATTGCAGTACATTGGTACATACGTGCGTGCGTGCCTGCGTTTTGGTACGTGCGTGCGTCCATACACTCCAGTGCATGCGTGTGTGCGTTTCGGTACGTGCGTGCATGCGTGCGTGCGTGCGTGCGTGCGTGTCTGCTGACTGTCTCAGACTGTTTGAGTGGTGGGAACATCCATGTAACGGGCTTTGTGAAGTGGGGAGAGGAGCGTCAGAGACCGTTCTGGGGTTGGAGGTAGGGGGGGGGGGGGATTGGAGATGAGTAAACTTCCGACAGCAAGGGTGTTAAACACCCCCCCCCCCGCTGCTTAAATGTATGGGTGGGAATTCACTAAATGTTCCCATTTTATTTTTGATGATGTCAGCCATACAAATGTCATTCTGAAGCGCCAAAAAAAGCTAAAAAAAGTCAATCGAAGGCATGGAGGGACAGCAAAGTGACGTAGAATTTATCTTTTTCATAAGGGGATGCACCACACAGCAGACGCGCGTGCGGGATTCGAACCCGCGACCTCTCGATTTGTAGTCCAAGTCGATGTTTGAACATTTTCAAAAATTTCGCATCAACGGCCGCGAATAGGGCACGTGTTATGACTTGATCGATTCCCCTTTGGAAGGCGCTTCTTTTGAACTGTTACTCGCTAAAATCTTTTAAAGCAAGCAAAAGTTAAAGGTGATCAAAATTTCAACTGTCACCTGAATTGTGGGTGCGCCAGGAGGGTCGAGCATCGAGACGTAGACGTCGGAGCCGCCCGATTTGTTGAAAGGGTACTATTCCAGGTCCTGACGGTCAACTTTCATCATTGCAGCACAGCTCTGCGATGAACGTGTGAAGCGCCTATAGCTGACAAACTTTCAGCCCAAAATCCCAAAAATTGAGGTGGTTTGACGACTGGCGATTGAGACATGCGCATCGGAGCCATCGAATTTGTCGAAAGGGTACTATTCCAGGTCAGGACGATCAACTTTCATCATTGCAGCACAGCTCTGCAATGAACGTGTGAAGCACCTATAGCTGACAAACTTTTTGGGCGCAAATTTGCGAAATTTTAATTGCCAATATCTAATTACATGGCTGGTATTTCAAATGTCTGGAAAGCGTCCTAGACTTGCCTTGTAAAACTGTTCACGAAAATCAAAAAACATTTGGGGGTTTACTCGGCTTTTTTTCGAGTTTTACTCTTGGTGGAAACCACCCGAAAAAACGGCTATGTCCAAGGTAAAAAATCGATAATTGGTAAAAATCCGCAATATCTCCTGATCGGTAAGACGTACAAACTAATCCTTTAGAGTGCAAAGTTGTTGCCAGGGACTGGATAGGCACACCAAGTTTCATCCCGATTGGTTGGGGCTCTAGCGAGCGGTGGTCCAAAAACTGGGTAGAGAACATGAAAAAAAAAATTACCACTTTTTCGAAACATTTTCTGGAGTTTACCATTAACGCGCGAGAATACGAAAACGCGCTATGGCTCCTTGGATTCCTCAGAAGAAGGCGGTTCTTTTGCGCCATAACGCGCCAAAATCCGTTCAGGCAATCAAAAGTTATAGGCGATCAAAGATTCAATAATCCGCACTGAGAAAGTGGTCACATATTAGGGGTCAGACGCTGACGCGCTGACCCTGATAAACAGCTGTGCCGCGTGTTACTCGCGAACGGTTTGATGTACAGGCACGTGCGATGGCTCAATGGAATGCGCTCGACGCCGAGATTGTTATGGGTGGGTTGAATTGCCATATGCAAATGCATACGGTAATTGCAGTACATTGGTACATACGTGCGTGCGTGCCTGCGTTTTGGTACGTGCGTGCGTCCATACACTCCAGTGCATGCGTGTGTGCGTTTCGGTACCCACCCCCCCAGCCGTGCGTGCGTGCGTGCGTGCGTGCGTGCGTGCGTGTCTGCTGACTGTCTCACACTGTTTGAGTGGTGGGAACTACATGTAACGGGCTTTGTGAAGTGGGGGAGAGGAGCGTCAGAGACCATTCTGGGGTTGGAGCTAGGGGGAGGAGGATTGGAGATGAGTAAACTTCTGACAGCAAGGGTGTTAAACACCCCCCCCCGCTGCTTAAATGTATGGGTGGGAATTCACTAAATGTTCCCATTTTATTTTTGATGATGTCAGCCATACAAATGTCATTCTGAAGCGCCAAAAAAAGCTAAAAAAAGTCAATCTAAGGCATGGAGGGACAGCAAAGTGACGTAGAATTTATCTTTTTCATAAGGGGATGCACCACACAGCAGACGCGCGTGCGGGATTCGAACCCGCGACCTCTCGATTTGTAGTCCAAGTCGATGTTTGAACATTTTCAAAAATTTCGCATCAACGGCCGCGAATAGGGCACGTGTTATGACTTGATCGATTCCCCTTTGGAAGGCGCTTCTTTTGAACTGTTACTCGCTAAAATCTTTTAAAGCAAGCAAAAGTTAAAGGTGATCAAAATTTCAACTGTCACCTGAATTGTGGGTGCGCCAGGAGGGTCGAGCATCGAGACATAGACGTCGGAGCCGCCCGATTTGTTGAAAGGGTACTATTCCAGGTCCTGACGGTCAACTTTCATCATTGCAGCACAGCTCTGCGATGAACGTGTGAAGCGCCTATAGCTGACAAACTTTCAGCCCAAAATCCCAAAAATTGAGGTGGTTTGACGACTGGCGATTGAGACATGCGCATCGGAGCCATCGAATTTGTCGAAAGGGTACTATTCCAGGTCAGGACGATCAACTTTCATCATTGCAGCACAGCTCTGCAATGAACGTGTGAAGCACCTATAGCTGACAAACTTTTTGGGCGCAAATTTGCGAAATTTTAATTGCCAATATCTAATTACATGGCTGGTATTTCAAATGTCTGGAAAGCGTCCTAGACTTGCCTTGTAAAACTGTTCACGAAAATCAAAAAACATTTGGGGGTTTACTCGGCTTTTTTTCGAGTTTTACTCTTGGTGGAAACCACCCGAAAAAACGGCTATGTCCAAGGTAAAAAATCGATAATTGGTAAAAATCCGCAATATCTCCTGATCGGTAAGACGTACAAACTAATCCTTTAGAGTGCAAAGTTGTTGCCAGGGACTGGATAGGCACACCAAGTTTCATCCCGATTGGTTGGGGCTCTAGCGAGCGGTGGTCCAAAAACTGGGTAGAGAACATGAAAAAAAAAAATTACCACTTTTTCGAAACATTTTCTGGAGTTTACCATTAACGCGCGAGAATACGAAAACGCGCTATGGCTCCTTGGATTCCTCAGAAGAAGGCGGTTCTTTTGCGCCATAACGCGCCAAAATCCGTTCAGGCAATCAAAAGTTATAGGCGATCAAAGATTCAATAATCCGCACTGAGAAAGTGGTCACATATTAGGGGTCAGACGCTGACGCGCTGACCCTGATATGAGAGAAAAAAAAACAAGGACCGCCAGCTTCGTCAGCGCCTAGACTCCTTTCGTGTGGCTTTGCACTGTAGTTTCGGTCTCACAAATGACTATAACAATAGAGTGTCAAAAATATGGTACTCGCTAATTTACTTGTGATCGTTTTAGGCATTTCAGCTTCCCCCAGTGGAAGTGGTGTTCATTTAGCCTTCACTTTTCCTTTTATTACACATGTTTCTGTACATTTTGCGTTGGCACAAAAGCATTCCGGTACCTCTAGATACACGTACATGCGTTGCAAAAGACGCAACGCACAATGACGAATCCAGGAAGGTGGTACAAACAATCCTAGCAATCCATTTCAAGTACTCCGCATAAGAACGTTTAGTGAACGTTGGGGTTTAGACTGATGAATTAAAAATAGTCTTACCACAAAAGGGCAAGCCCAGAGTTTGACGATATTTTCAGCCAGGTGATCAATGTGCTTCACATCGACTGACATTAAGTTCACCATCTCACCAGCCGTTCTGCGACTCCTAGCCATTGCGGAAAGTCTGAGTACCTGTAAACGCAGCTGAGTTCATTGGCCAACTGTTGTGTCGTGAGCCGACTTTTGATACCTCTCTCTTCCAGTATCAAGCAACGAGTTCAATTACAGACAGTTCACAATACCCCCGTTTACTATCACTCTTGGCTAGTAATAGTTTTCAGTCACAGTCCGTGTATTCATGGAATGTTCTAGTCCCAACACTCCTCCTCTTCCCCAAGAAGCCTGACTAGCCCTTTACACCACGTCTTCTTCGCCGAGGTCGTCGTCGTTGCAGCAGCCGACTGAAGACTTCTTTTGGCAGCTCACAGTCGAGACCTTGTTCTTGTCCCGTTTCCGCTGCCTCTTGTCCTTGTCGTCTTCGCTGCTCAACGAATCGTCGTTGTCACAGACTCGCTGAAGGTGGCCCTTGCTGCCGCACTTGTTGCAGGACAACTTCTTCGCAAAGCAGTCCTGGCGGTCGTGACTTCGACGCCGACTTCCACAGCTCGGGCAATGCAGGCTAATCTTCTTCTTGGCGTCTTTTCTGCTCGTCTCTGGTCGACTGCGGGTCACGTTCATGACTTCTGCTCTTCTGAAGTCTTCCCCGTTTCTGTTCGACTTGCGCGCCATCTCCTCTGCCTGGGCATTCGCACTCTCCATGGTTTCGGCGATCTCAACTGCCCTGTTCAACGTCAGCTGAGTCTCGGCCAGCAGGCGCCGTCGGATCTCGTCTGCCCGGAGTCCACAAACCAGTCGGTCTCTGATGGAACGGTCGAGCTGTGTCGCGAATTCGCAGGAGCTGGCCAGCCTCCGCAACTCAGCGACAAACTCGGCGATTGTCTCGTCTGAGCGCTGGTCTCTTCTGTGGAACCGGTAGCTGTTGGCGACGACGCTTCGCTTCGGCTCGAAGTGGTCGGCCAGACAAGCGACGATTTCTTCCATCGTCAGATCCGCGGCCTTTCTCGGAGAGGCGAGTCCTTCCAGCAGCTTGTACGTCTGCGGGCCCATGACAGTCAGCAGCACCGCGGTCTTCTTCTTGGAGCTGGCGATCTCGTTGGCGAGCAGAAACTGTTCGAACCGCGCGACGTATCGTTGCCACTCCTCCTCCTTGGAGTCGAAAGGCTCGATCGTGCCGATCTGCGCGGCCATCCTTCCTTTCTTCTGCTGCCGCCGCCTAGCTCGCTCGGCGCGTTCGCTCAGTTGCTCGTCGGCCGCTTCTTCCGCTGTTGACGCGCTGGCCTGCGTGTCCTCTTCTGACGACGCAGCCGCTGCCAGCAGGCCTTGGCCTTGTTCCGCCAGGGCAGGAGGAAGTCTGCTGTTTCGAGTTCCGAATCCACAGCAGGTCACGCCACTGTTGTGTCGTGAGCCGACTTTTGATACCTCTCTCTTCCAGTATCAAGCAACGAGTTCAATTACAGACAGTTCACAATACCCCCGTTTACTATCACTCTTGGCTAGTAATAGTTTTCAGTCACAGTCCGTGTATTCATGGAATGTTCTAGTCCCAACACCAACACTGCAGGCAGTACCGATACATTAGACAACACGATAGACACACGCAAGGTATGTACAAGTAGGTAAGTCCCTGACACGCAAACACGCACGCATGCATGCAAGCGTGAACGCACTTTGCAGTAAACTGCGTTGGAAATGGAGCTGTTGAAAACCGTGTCCAAGCTGGTGTTCAAATTGTAGAGCCAGGCTAGTCCCACCAACTCCACAATGCCAACGCAGAACAGCAACAAGGAGTAAAGGATGCCTAACCAGAGTGGCTGCTCCGGTCGGCCGGTGAATCCGATTAACGCGCTAGAACGACACCCATGGAATGAAACTGCAAACAAATTGAGAAGAAGAAGAAACAAACTCCAGTAGAAATGGATCGATTAATTCGAGATTGCAAATCAGCAGGTCGATTGAGAAGACACCGAGCACAAGGGGCCAGACGACCTAGATACTGCCCAATTTGCGGCGCGCGTATGACGCAATACTGAAGATACAATGTCTAGCCACATGGAATGCATAAAAACTCATTAGCAAAGGCACCCTGGCAAGGAATACCGTAAATCCTCCAAAGAACCCCCTCCCCCCTTACTGGTTGAATTTATGAACGCCCCCTCTAATGAACGCCGCCCCCCCCCCTCCCCCCTCCAATGAACGCCCGCCAAGGGTAGAGGGTAGGTTGAAAAAATGAATGCTCAGGGCGTTCATTTGGCGATTTACCGTACATACGGTATTTACATTGACTATGATGCACCTTCAAAAGCGTCCAGATCACCTTGTACGCATCCCAACGTCCACCTGTATTTTCATCAGTTTGAGAGAGTGATGTTGTAGAAGTAGAAACGTCTGCCTAAAAGGAACGGTTTAACCACGCATTACCAACATTACTACCTACGTACCTATATGTATGTAGGCATTTACCCACCGCATCAATATTGACGTTGCTACTATCACCACTCTCGCCATTGGCAGACATAATTTCTCGGTTGTTCTGATATTGCCATGCCTTTCGCCAGCGCTTCGACAACGATGTTGACCTGTAACACAGAAGACAAGTAAAATAGAGATGAACATTCCAGAACAATCACAAATTTGAATCTATGGGTACATAAACTTGAAGGTAGGGGGGGGGCAGCGAGGAAGTAGTAGACGGAAAATACCTGACAGCACTCACAGAAATGCATATACGGAACGAAAGGTGCAATACTGGTGTGGTGGCGCATACAACAGCTGAGGTAGGTACCTATTGCTTACAGCTGATCACAGGTTTTATGGTACATACAACATATGGTACATTGAACAAAAAACATGTTTAGCTGACTTGCCTCAAAGTGGGCAGCAAATTCCACATGTCTTTCAGCTGTAGTGGTCTTCTTTGTCCAAGAGACAACAGTGGAGTGAGCCATCCATACGAAATCAGGCTTGGAAACGAAGCTCTCAGAGCTGGGCAGTCGTCTTTCTGCAAAGAATGTATATCCACACAACTTTGTTTTTTTTATTCCTTCACATAGTCAAAAATATACTCGGAGTTGAAGCAATGTACAATGTACGTGAAAATTCAACTACAGGATTTACTGTGCATAACGTACAGATGTTGGTACATTCTAAAAATGTTGCATTCCCCAACCTTCCAATGGGCGCCAAGTGTATAGGGCAGGTTAGGCTGTGCTCTACATACAATGTATGTGTGAAGTTTGGTGTAAATCTGTTTGGAAACGCTAGGAGTATATTCATCCGCAAACACGGCCCAGTCAAGGGTGCACCACCCTGCACATACATATTGTACATGTACCTCATTGTTATAGGTCGCATCGGACCACTCATCCGCAAAGCAGTGCAAGACTGTGCACACACAGCAACAGCCAAAGTGAAGTGTAAACACAGCCCTGTGCTTGAGATCAACTGTCTGAAAAACCTAGTGTTAATAATGTCTGCACGAAAAAAGTTGAAAGTAGACTTTGCAACTTCTTTGTTGGCCCAGACTTTGATAAGTTCTGGCACCGAAAGCAGCGCAAATGCAAGACATGAGAAGAAGAGACAGCCCGATGTGATAACACCCTTCCTTTGGCAGAGCAGCGTAAGAGTTGCAGATGACACCTGCAAACGTACGGGTTTTGGGGTCTGGTAAGTCAACACAGCTCACAAAAGAAACGAACAAAGAAAACAATTGAGAGAACAATTTGATAAATATCTTCAGTAAGCAGATCCTGCCCAAGAAGGCCATGTGATATCCACAAACTGGCGGCGAGCAATGGAACGACCTAGAATGTTGCATTATAAGATACACCTACCTGGGTAGGTACAATCTTGCAACGTTATTCTGCTTGTAACGTCACAGTATTATACGTTAGTATACATTGTCATTATTGTAACGTTATTCAATGTTCGTACCATAAATAGAAATACATATGATATTGTACCAAAAATGTCATTCTATTTTGCCCATGTATTTCATGTTTAATAAACTGTTTAAAAAAATGCTGTCTTAATAAAGCAAAACGCACTTATAGATTTTGGATTGGTGTCTAAAATACAGAACTCAGTATTTTCTAGTGTCAGCATGCACAGGAACGATAGACATTGTATCTCGCCCAAGTAGAATAACTATTTCAGTAAAATATGAACATAGAGTATATATTTGTTAGACAAATTTGCAGTCTAGAGAAACCATTCTCAAATTCTTGTTTCAATGCATATTGTAGCATCGCACAAACTAAACTTACCGCTTTCAAAATCAAGTTTCTGCCCCATTTCAGTTGCCGACGTGGCTGGCCCCTTTCGAGGAATGCATAAAGCAAAAAGGGGCACGTTAGCATCAAAAGTATCATTGGCGCGCTGACGCATGCGACGTGCAGTAAACATTCGCTAAATTGGGGCACATCTTGTTGTAGCACCTCCGACACATTCTGAAAACAGTCGCTGGAAGCTTGATTTCTACGCTGATTTCTCGATTTAAAAACTTACCAGAAAAGTTGTCGTGCACAGCCACTCAGGTGCTTCAAGCAGCTTCATTTTTAATTTAGACTGGAGGAAATACCGCACTGATGCCTATGTAGTTCCAGCGGTGGAGATCAAGACAGCCAAATAATGTTAGATGACGATGACGAGAGAAAAAAAGCTCTTTCCTCACGAAAAATGCTCGGACTTGTAACCCCAACATCGATTGCGCAACACTGCGGTGGGCGCTTTCGTACCGTAATAATCGAATAGTTGCGCAGTTTTGACAATGGTCTAGGGGTAAACGTACATTTTTGGCGATTCTCTAAAAGTACACGATAGTTTAATAGATGGCGAATGATTAGTGCAAGGTGGCCGCCCATGAAGAGTCCCGATTGGGTCCGCTCGTTTCTTTCAAAATGTGATAATTAATTAGCGTACAGCTAATTGTGATAATGTGATAATTGTGATAATGTGATAATTAATCGGTGGTTATGCTTTGCGCGTCCGTCGCCTGTTCATAAGTCCGACAACCGACAGAGACACCTCAGCCACTGCACTGCACGCAACTGCATCGACAGCCGTCGTCCGACCACATCAGAAGCCGAAGCGCCTCCACGTCGAACCCTGCCTCCTCCTTGCCTTGGCTTGTATTATAGTTGTTGCCGTCTGCGCCGGCGCAGCACTGGCGCTTTGCTGCAGCTGCATGGCCGTTGGACTGGCCGTTTACTATTGGCAACGCGTTGACAGTGGCGAGGATGACGCAGATCTCAGCAGGTCCTCAGAAAGCGGGGAGGGAGAGCACAGGCGGTGATGACCCAGGAGACCTGGGACGCGAACGCGGAACTCAGCGCCTAGATGTGAAGCCGCGAATACCAAGTGACCTAATTGTTTCTTACTGTACCGTGTCAAAAATGCTGCGGCGTATGTATCTTTGTTCAGTGAGGTGAGTAAATACAGGCGTATGAAGGATGAACTTTCTTTTGCACAATGCGCCTTCACCACACACCATACGCCCACACAATACAATACATTGTGTACGCGCACACTCTGTAACCACCTACGTGATGAAAGGACCAAAGTGCTAGACGGATTGTTGATGGGCCAAAAAGTCGCTACCAAACTACAGTACGCTGTCGTCGCGCCCTTCGAGTCAAAATTGTTGGAACATGTTTTGAAAACTATGTACATAGAGAGGCACCGAATAAAACGATTCTCTATTGCGTTGATTGGAAGCTGTTGAACTGTCCCCTGCGTATCTGCAGTGAACATCCACAAGCTTTTCCTAGCCATATTCTTCCAATATAGGTATCTACTTGCTAGGCGAGCGGCGCTCTTCTACTACGCTTTGAAGTGTGCGCTGTGCTCACTGGCGGATCCAGAAAAAAATTTCGGAGGGGGGGGGGGGAGGGATTTTGGAGAAGGAAGGACCCTGTTGAACTTTTTGGTTGTTGGGCCATTTTGGCAGTGGTTTGGACACCTAATCGGTCTATTTTCAACGATTAACGAATATAAACGGCGCCGCAGGCGAAAATTTTGCTGTTTTCGACCACCTACAAGCAATTTGATGCTGAAAACTAGGCCCACTAGGCGTGTTTCTTCTCCCACCGCCTATCCCTCCCCCCCCCTAGGTTTCCGATTTCGGGAGGGGGAATTCCCCCTTTCCCCCACCCCTGGATCCGCCAGTGGCTGTGCTGTGTGTAGTTAGTACAACGCACATATAGCTATGTAGACGTTCCTGCCCATTAGGGTTGACAGGTGCACAACTCAGCGCAGATTACACCGGTATTGTTAGTTCGTGTTTCACAAAGCTTCGTTAAATTTTCACGATATTTGGTAGATCATATCCACAGAAATGCGAGGATGAATTGCATGACTATGAAATGCGTGTGGACAATTCTTGTGTTGGCATGGGGACGTTTAAGCGCCGATTGGCCAAGACACACGCTGCGCAAACGAGAAAGGTTAGTATCATCGGATAACAAAAACGTTGGACTACACTGTGACAAAATTTTGTCGAGTTTAAACAACGTGGCAAAAAGTTACACTTGATTATCAAGACATATTGCGGAAGATTTACGCTCCTGCGGTGCACGTTTTGCTCCGTAACTTTTGAAGTCCTTAACCGAAAAGGTTTAAATTGTACCTGCTGGTAGGGCATTGTTTTCTCTCCCAACTGCAGTTTACCGGTCAAAAATTGCTGCATTTGCGCTCGAGATATTCCCGGAAGAAGACGACGACTTTAACACAAATTTTCGGTCGCCGGCTGCGTTATTCGCATCGGCTGGGGGCTCGACAACAGCGGTTCGCCGCGCCTAGGCGGTGGCGTTTTTAGATCGCGGCTGGGAAGGACGCCTTCCATCCTGCCACTCTCTCGTGACGCTTCTCTCCTTGCTGTCGCCGCTTAACCCACTCGTCTCTCAGTTTCGGTCGCCGCCCACGAAAGATCAAACGAAAATGTCTTCCCCAGCCACGGCCGCCGCTCCTTCGCCTAAGAAGGCCGCCACTCCCAAGAAGAAGGCCGTTGGGAAAGTAGCCACGGCGAAGGTGGGTGTGCAGCGAGCGTTGCTGGCAAGGTTAAGCGCCAATTTGAAAGGGGCCCGCTCGTTCAGTCGGCGCCGTCGGCCCACCCGAGCTACCAGTCGATGATCAAGGCGGCGGTGACGGCGCAGAAGGAGGCGAAGGGCTCGAGCCGGGCCGCCATCCTCAAGTACCTCCTGCAGACGTACAACGTCGGCAAGAACGTCAACCTGGTAGGTAGGCGTGCTGTCTCTCCTTCTCGCGTGCGTGTGCTTGTCAAGGCGAACGTGGGACGGCGTCTGTAGGTGAACGCGCACCTGAAGTTGGCACTGAAGCGGGCCGTGAAGGCGGGCGCGCTGAAGCAGACGTCGGGCAGCGGCGCGAGTGGCAGCTTCAAAGTGGCCGACAAGGCCAAGCCCAAGACCGCCGGCGCGAAGAAGCCGCGCGCCAAGAAGGCCGCCGCCACCGCCAGTCCCAAGCCCAAGAAAACGGCGACCGTCAGTGCTGGTGAGCTCCCCTTGATTCTTGGGTGAACATCGACATTCGGTAATCTCCGTGCCCTGTGCCGCCTACACATGCATCCCAGCACACTGTCACGCAAAACACAATTTGCGAATTCAGCAAAGCCAAAGAAGTCCCCGGCAAAGAAAGCAGGCGCTGCACCTAAGAAGTCGCCAGTGGCCGCCAAGAAGCCGAAGCTCGCGAAGGCCAATAAGCCCGCCGCTGCCAAGAAGTCGCCCAAGACCGTCAAAAAGTCACCCGCCAAAAAGGTGGCGAAGAAAGCCGCTGCTTCTCCTAAGAAATGAGTACGACGCTACTTGGCCTTGCCCGTGACCGCGACGCACTAAATATTGTGGGTAGAGGAGTAGTGCTGCTCTCCATTCGGCTTTACGCGTTCCACTTCTGTCCATTGGCTGGCGTCGCGTTGCCTGGTTTGCGACGAGATGGTACCGCCCGTGTTCCCTGCGCGTCCCCCAGCCCAGTGCGATGCGAGCTACCTCCCTCTCCCTCCCTACCCCTACCCACGCTCCCTACCCATCCTCCTGAATTCGCAGCTGGACGATCTGTCGCGTGGTGTGCAGCAGCGTGCAAACGTCAGGACAACAACTGCAAATGTAGTGCTGAAGCCTGTACAGCGTCCGTGCAATTGGCTCGAACAATCTTGACGACGACATCGTATACCGCGGCATGGGTACGACGTACACGTAAATGTTATGTACAGTTAACCGCAGAGTCGGACAAGTTGGCAAAGACCACAACTGCGCTTCAGCCATTACAGCTGGACAGTCGCAGTTGGAAAGTGAAACATTTTGGCCACAAATTTGGGGTTTAGGTCCAAAGTCGACCAATTCTTGTTTGAATACACATCGCAGCGTTTCCTGAAGTCCTGGCTACAGCATTAAAACACCCCGTGTACATGTGTATATTCAAACGAACAGAGAAGCGACTACGAAGATCATACCTACCAGGATAGGAACGTGCGTAGGTACACCAAGGTAGTCCAGTCCAGCATTACCATCAGTGCTGTGACGTGTGGTGGATTGTTAATTGGGTGTCGATTGTGATTGCAAACGTCGTAGCCGGCTGAGGTTCTTGTCCCAGTGCGCCTTGAGACTCACAAAGTAGTCGTCCTCGACCCGTATCTGCGTTGGCGTGGCGGCCTTCTGCAACCGCTCTCTTACAGCATCTGTCGATTCATAGTCACAAGACCGAATCGTACGTGGTAACCTGCGATTTGCGCTGCCATAGCACGTAGGCGGACAGGAAGCTGGCCTCAACCGCCCACGGGAGGTAGATCGACTCGACGGCCGCTGTGAACGCGTATCGATCTCGGGCGGACGCCTTGCCACCGATGGCCACGACCACGATCAGGTGGACGGCGGACACGGCGACGCTCATGAGGGTCTTGATGGTGACCAGCTTGGCGACGTGCTGCGTCACCTGGATGTTTTCCGACAGCTGGTAGCGCTCGCTCAGCGTCGGCGCCGATTCGCCTATGGTGTATGAACATGGTACATATGTAGTGTGGAGCGAGACAGGCTGGCAGCTTGAACTCGCGTCGCAGTGGTGCGTGCCACTCGCTTGGCCTACCGTCGCGCACTCTGCCCTTGCGACGCTTGTTGACGGCGTAGAGGGTCCAGAGGAGACAGAGGGCGAGCGCGTGCAGCGCGTTCGAGAGCGCCGCACGGTAGACGACTTCCCCGAGCGACTGCTGGCCCGCGAGCAGCCTGGAGCAGTGGGGCAGCAGCGCCTCTCGTCGCGGCGGCTTCATGGTCGCCGCGTCGTAGCCGTACGCGACGAAGAACAGCGCCCACTGCGAAGGAACGTTTGTAGACCAAGGGAATTTTGACAGACAACAACAACAGTTGCCTACGGCGGAACCTGTAGCGCAATGAGGACGGCCGAGAGGGCGATGGAGCTGCGGTTGTTCTCGTACGTCTTCGCTTTGACGGTGGCGACGAGGCGCTCGACGGCGACGATGGGCACGCCGAAGGAGGGCATCGCGATCCAGACGCTCATCGATCGCGTGCGCCACTTGCACTGCAGGTCGCTCTGGAGGAGGTAGAGCGGCTGTGCCGTCCCCCCTCCACCGGTCTCGGGCGGGTTCGTCTCCGCGAGAAAGTATTGTTGCAGGCCCAGGTCGTAGAGGACGTTGGGCAGGAGCGCGACGCAGCCCAGCAGCTGGGGCGCCAGCAAGTTGAGCAGCACGATCTTGGCATTGCGGTGCATCGCTCGCTGACGCCAGAGGGCGGCGAGCGCGGGCGCGCAACTGGCCGAGCCGACGACGCCAGCGGCCAGCAGGGCGCAGCGCGTCCACAGCAGCGCCGATGACTCGCCCAATGCGGCGGCCAGCTCTAAGGCGTCCGACAGCGCGCTGGCGTTCATGTTGCTTCAGTCAGGAGGACAGGAATCTGGCCTGGCTGGCTTCCTGGACCGGGTTTCTGCGTGCAACGAGAGACACTCGGAAAAGAATTTATGAACTCAATTGGAGAAAATCAATCAAATGGAGAAAGCCTGCAACAGCAGACGCCAGTGAGTGACGAGTGAACAGAAACGTGGCTTCCCCAATGATTGCGCAGTGACAGTGCGCTTGCTGAATGGAACTCGTTACTTGGAAACTCGCGGGAAGAAACTGAACGAGAGGAAGGAAGTTGAAGGCTTGTTCCGTTCGTTTTCATTGCTGCAGGGTACTGCGGCATGCAGGTGCATTATATGAGTTGATGCGAATGCCTTGTCGGATTCTCTCTCTCCCTGCGATGGCACCAGGAGTGAACAAAGCAGTGTATCTGGATCGGCTCCGACGACAGCACTCACCGAGCACTCACCGACTCACGACAAACGAAATGATTCACTGCAATCACTTGTTCAATTTGATTTTTCGTTTCGAGAAGGTTCAGTGTACCGCTTAGCAGTTAGCAAGAGTGGATGGACAGCAGACAAGCTTGCTCATGCGCATGCTACAGTGGCAAAGATGGGAGCACCACTCAAATTTTAGCGTGACTGCGTCAGAGCTGGTCGCATCTTTCCTTCTTGCGCGCGATGGTGACGTCGTACTTGTCTTCGTCTTCGTAGAGATTCAGCTGGACGAAGAACTTGTTGAAGAACGGCATGCCAAGTGTCATCTTCTGCTTTTCGGGCGCCTTCAGCCACAGCTGGCAGAGTTGGCGAAACTAAACTTTGAAGATGCCGTGATTGGACCCAAGCAGAAGAACTCAACGTTGTCTACTAACTAGACGCCCGTAGCGGCCTTCGGCCACTCCCCCGCCCCCCCCCCCGACCCCGTCCAGTCTGCCTGTCGATCGGGCTAGCTGTTCAGTGGGTCGATCGTCCGCGTGTCGACGCAGGCTAGCTGTTCAGTGGGTCGACTGGTGTTAGTGACCAGCGCACTAGCTGTTCGGCGTGCTGTCCAGTCTGTGTCGTGAGCGCGCCAGCTGTTCAGCGGGTCGACTGGTCCACGTGACGACCCCGCTACCTGTTAGGCATGCTGTCTGGTCTGCGTGACAAGCGCGCTAGCTGTTCAGTGGGTCGACCGGTCCGCATGACGAGCGCGCTACCTGTTCGGCATCTCGTCCAGTGTGCATGACAAATGCGCTAGCTGTTCAGTGGGTTGACTGGCCCACGTGACCAGCATGCTATAAATGTACCTGCTTGGCATGCCGTCTGGTATGCAGTTTGACTGATCTGCGTTACGAACGCGCTATCTGTTTGGCGTGCCATCTGTGCAGCAGGTCGACCGGTCCGCGTGATAAGCGCGCTACCTGTTCGGCGTGCCGTCGGGTGTGCATGACGAACGCACTGGCTGTTCCGCATGCCAAAGAGTCCGTATGACGAGCATGCTAGCTGTTCAGCTTTTTGTCCAGTCAGCACATCACCCTTGCTGTTCAGTGTGCCAACCAGTCCACGTGTCGAGCACACAGACTGCGACGGCCTTAGATCCGCCTGAGTCGGCCACCATGCGCGTCCATCGGTCTTGCGCTAGTGGGAGTGCCAAATCAGTCGCTTCTGATTGTCTTGTCAGGGCGTCCTTGTTGGCGCATCATGTGCAGTGGTTCGCATTTTCATAAAGCGTTTTTAGCGACTTTAACAAAAATGTACCAACTGTTGGCAAGTGCCATTCACATCCAAGGAAAGTTCTGGCAATGGTGGTTTGGTGGGTCGAACGAGCCACATCTCATCTGCATGTTTTAAATAAAACCGTTTCTTTGACAAAAAAACGTCAGTTCAAAGCCAACACGTTTTTTTCCCAACTCTAGTGTGGTGGTGGTGGCGGTGGTGGTGGTGGTGGGGGTGGTGGGGGTGGGGGTGGTTGCTCCTAGATGAAGTACATACCTAATTGTCCATATACAAGCTAGCATGAGAAAAAAAATTCACGTGCCACTGGTGGCGTTCTAGTGACGTAATCGTTTGGGGTGAGAACGAATCGTTGGCCCTCTTCTCCACCAACTGCTCTCGTCACCACCGTTATGTTGGGCGCGTCCGCTTCTTCTAGAGATGCGCACGTGTACAGGTCGGCGTTAGCTGCCGCCTAAAACTGATTACCGTAATCGTCTAATGAAAAGTATAGCAGTTTGTATACATCCTCGTGGGTACACGCAACTACACCCATTAAACAGGATTCAGCAAGGATTCAATGAAATTTTAGAGACTGTCTGACAACGCAATAATTTGGCATTTTCACCTGCAAAACGCCCACCTTTTCACCCACCTTTTCTCTACATTGTAGTTGTAGAAATTATGAAGTTGAACTTACATTAGGTAAGATCCCTCCCCAATATTACCAGGCAGAGGTATAGAATTGAATGTGCTCTCAGGGGCACTATACGATTGCAGTATTTTCGGCTGTTGGTAGTTTTTGCTTTTCAGCCGCAATTCATGCTTTTGCGCATTGTGCAGCGTTTCGGTTATATACTTACATGGTGTTAGAATTCGGCGAAACTGCCACTCCATACTTGGGAACTTGAAATGAAAGGTTGTCAGGTTGAAGGTAAGTTATTGAATAGTTAAGCTAACTTGAACTTGAGTTTTCGAGGTCCAAATAACTTGCGCTGTACTTTTTAACTTGAGGTAAACACTCTAAATAACGTGAGTAACTCAAGTTAACTTGTGCTAAAGTTAGCTTGAAAGTTATGTTTAAAAATTAGTAAAGTTATGTTAACCTGTTGCAATGCTACGCATGGCAGACATCAACAAAGGAGAACGACGTGCAGAATTCGTTTTTCACCATGTTCTCTGAGTCGTATTCTTTCAGTCCAGGAAGCACTACATTAATGCACACACGCAAATTAATGTATACCAATGGTGATTTGGCAGCATATACCGCATTTCGAAAAAACTTTGGTTGGTAGAGCTAACTTCTACAACTTTAAGTTACCTAAAAAGTTAAGTTGGGTAACTTGTAACTTGATCTGTAAAATCGAGTGTCAAGTTAACTAAATGAACTTGACTTGTCTCACAATTTTTTTTTGCTTGAAATAACTTAACTTGACTGGAATAACTCTTTTTCCCCAAGATGTGGCCACTACTGACCACTGCTGCGAGTCCCTTTAGACGGTGGTCGTTGACGCCGATCGCCAGTTGTATCCATGGACTACCGCTATCCAGAATAAATTGGCTCTCATAAGGTGCCGCATTCGGATGCCGCTGTGAACTGATCTAGAACGAAATATTAAACGAGCTACGTATTATACCGAAGCTGACAAAAAGCCGAAATAAGATGGAACATTGCAATAGTGCCAAGATTGAACAGAGCCGCAAACAAGGTGCATCATCAGGGTGTACGCGTCAGCGTACAACCCTAATATGTGACGACTTGCGCGCGCGAGAATTCGGATTTTTGATCGCCTATAACTTTTGATTGGCTGAACCGATTTCGGCGCGTTATGGGTCAAAAGAAGCGCACTCATCGGGGGACCGTACGTGCCACAGCGCGTTGCAGTATTGCTGCGCGTTAAGGGGGTACGCCCGAAAATGTTCCCGAAAAGTGTTTTTTTTTTCGTGTTCTCCTCCCAGTTTTTGGAGCGCCACTCGCTAGTGCCATGGGAAATTGGAATGAAACTTGGCATGTGTAAGCGACCCATGATGGCAATTTTGCGTACCAAAGGAATCGTCTCTGTGTCCTACCAAACTCGAGATATCGCCGATTTTATGCGTTTTTTCGGACAGTCGTTTTTTTGGGATGGTTTCCACCAAGAGTAAATCTCGAAAAAGTGCCCAATTAACCCCCAATTTTTTTTTGATTTCCTTGAACAGTTTCTTATGGGAAGTATATGCCAAGTCACTGAACCTAAAACTTCATCACTGATAATGAGATATTAGCAATTAAAAATTTCAGCCGAAAGTTCCGTGCCCTATAGGCTCTTTAATGGTGCATCGCAGAGCTTCGCTATAATGGGGAAAGTTGATCGCCCAGACGTGATCTTGACCAGTTTCAGCAAGTGGACCAAATTGGATGCACCAAAATGCCTCCCACCATTATACCGATAACAAGAATTGGCGATATTTCGGTGTGGTTAGGTCGGATGGCCTAAACATCAATACTAAAGTTGATGGCCCTTTGATGTTGAACATTTCATTCCTTGGAGCCAACACGCTCCGACGCACCAAAATGTTTTCACTTCCGAGATAATCGATAAATATCGATATTGGTAGCTCGGATCACTTCGGCTAAAACACAAAAGATGACCGCCCCAACGTGTAGATCATTTTGATTCCTTACACTACTAAGCTCCGACGCACCAATATGGCGCTGCAGATCTGCACGCACGCACGCACACCATCAAATGGGCTGCTTCACAAAAAAACTCGATGTGGGTACGTCGCATCACTTCGGCTAAAACACAAAAGTTGACCGCCTAGTTATAGCGATCATTTTGATTCTTTACATCATTATGCTACGATGCAGCAATATCGCACAACTGCACACGCACGCACGCACGCACACACACACAATTATCCGCAGTGGCTTCTGTTCGTAGTTTCTCTGCATGCTGTGCCATTTGCTGATAGGTCATCCTGCTTTGTATCATTTGCATGACAATTAGTTGTGCACAACTTTGGTCAATGGAAAATACATGTGTACCTATTTTCAATCCACATGCTCACATTCTATATGATGAGTGTCTCCTACTGCACTCCAGGGATTCTACCGAACATGCTACATATGTCATACTTGGTACATATGTCATGCATGCGTGCGTGCATACATGCATGCATGTGTATGTGCATGCCTGCATGCGTGCGTGTGTGTGCCTGTATAGGTTTTACACATCGATGTTTGTCTTACGAAAAAACACTGTATTAAGGAAAAATTTGCAGGCGCCTGCAAAAAAAGGTGAATATGTGACGCTCTTTTGTTGGAGCCCAGTTTGAAAAAGAGGGGTATCAATTAAGGCATGCCTCATTTATGTGTAGCCACTTATGCTTTGCAGCTGATCAACTTCAGTTTGAACAAACCGTGTATAAAAACCGAACCAAATGCAGCAACACGTTACACGTCACATATTCGGCATTTTTTTGTGTGAGCCATCTCACTCACCCAAAACGCAACAGCAATCCTTTCATATCTCATCCAGGTATCTCTGGTCATTACCATCGACCTGGCACAGCCAAAGTTCCTACATAAATAATCGGCACCTTGCTAACATTTGTGAGATGTGGATTGCCACTACAGTTCCGTTAGTGATGTGTAGGTATATATATATACTGGCTGGCTGGCTGTACTGGCTCCATTCGTCATTCCCTTTTTGGCATTTCACCCAATAACGCACTGCTCCTATGCAACGTGTTTGCGTGCGTGCGTGCGTGCGTGCGTGCGTTCATGCGTGCTTGCGTGCGTGTGTGTGTACGTCTGCATAGCGGTCCATGTGCAAGACCCTGGGGTCCTTCCTGCCTGTCTCGCAACCACGTGGCGTTTAGTCATGTGGCATATGTGAATGCAGGGTGTTCCAGTCCAGTTAGGTCCTATAATTGCCACTGCTCCTTTCCATGCACGCGAACACAAAAAAATGCCGAATATGTGACGTGTTGCTGCGTTTGGTTCGGTTTTTATACACGGTTTGTTCAAACTGAACTGAAGTTGATCAGCTGCAAAGCATAAGTGGCTACACATAAATGAGGCATGCCTTAATTGATACCCCTCTTTTTCAAACTGGGTTCCAACAAAAGAGCGTCACATATTCACCTTTTTTTGCAGGCGCCTGCATTTTTCCTTAATTATACATCGAATAGGTATGGTAGACATGGTGAATCATTGGCAATCATTGTCACGCATAGACATGGAAGTCGAGAGGCCAATTCTACCAAGAAAGAAAGCAGCCACTGTAGACATCTTGAAGCAGAACGAAGCAGACGCACAAACAGCAGGTACCCGCAATCGAACCAGAGTCAAAGCCACACCTCAACATGTCCTGAGAAGTGTAGACGACGTTGACCTGCTCCCGGACCCGGGTCATCCATGGGGATTGGAGCGGCCCCAGCGGCATGCGCGCACCTAGTCTGATACAGTGTACCGATCAATTGAGCTACATATCCACATCTACGCTGTACGTACAATTCCTTAACTCCTCCAAAGAGCCCCCTTCCCTGTCGACCCCCCCCCCAGTGACCGACCATGGTAGAGGGTGCGTTGCCAAAATAATCCCCCGCCCCTCCAAAGCACGCGTTTTGTGGCTCGTGTTTTGAATTACTGAAGCGAATGCAGACCAGTAGGCTCTGTCCAAACGCCAAAAGTCCATTGTACCGAGACCAATTTATCCACACGGATACGTGAAATTCTTCCGAGTCAAAGTCATTTGCATACATCTTTCTAGAAGTGTAGAATAGGGCAGTTTAAAGAAACGTGTACGAACACATACAGTTGACCACAAATTGTCCAAAGAACGCGCCCCTCAAATGAACGCCCATGCTAGAGGATGGGTTGAAAAAATGAACAGCCACTATTTAATGAACGTCCAAGGGCGCGCATTGGAACAAGTGGTACAGGTAGGCACCAAATTTCCAAATAAAAAACTGGTATTGTCACGCTCTATTCCGTATCTGGGCCTCGTTGCATATAAACTACCTTTTCATCGCGTCCACAAACCGTGAGTATGGTTCAAGCCAAGAGTGGTAGTCTGATTTTTCTATTCAGAGCAGAGCATACACTTATTAAAAACACCGTGCCTGACAAGAACGTCAAATTCAGATTTTGAAGAGTTTGCGATTTAGAAAACGCAATTTAGAATGTATATCAAACTGCCACGAACCCAATGAGCTCAGTTCGAGAGAACTCCTCTATTTTGCGTTCATAGATCTTGGAGCGTCTATCGCGGTTGTCCACCCACACTCCCAGCCGGCCGTGCACTATTGGATGCGGGTCGTTCAGTGGGAAGCCACGACGGCTTTGCCTGGCTTGAATGTTCAAGACTCTATAATGTATGTGCATATGCATCATAGCCACTGCTGGCGGATCCAGGATTTTCTGACAGAGAGGGGAGAGAAAGTCAACTTTTTCACCGCAATTTACCAGTTTTGGCTTTGCCATTTCCGCCAGCCCGCATTTGTTTTGACACACATGTAGGAACAGAATAAAATGATGGGATTGTAGAGCCCCCTTACGCAGCGAACGCGGGTTGCAAGAGAACCGCAGCGCTGCAGACAAAAATGTTGCGCTTTTGAGTGCCTCAGTCTAAGGAAGACGTCTAGGAAAAAGCAGGATTTATTGTCAAAATATATAAAATTTTGCCTGCGGCGCTGGGTTTTCAGTGTACACGAAGCATTTTCGAGGATATTATTGAGGCTGGAAAATGAGAAATTGTATCAAATTTGGCCGTGCAGGTTACCCCCCGCGACCTTTGAAAAATCCCAGACCTCCTCTCCCCCCCCCTTTGGCTTCAATGGTCAGTTACACCTATGCTATGGGTACGGTGTTTCAATTTCTTTGTTTTAATTTGAAACGTTAGTACACGTTTCCAAATCCTTTTTTGACCTGAGCGCAATGAGCAAAGAAAAAAGCGACAGTTGTCTAGACACGCACAAGTCAGAAGGTATATAAATGAACCTGAGCGTTTCCTCTCGAAACAGGGCGGTTGCCAATGAGTCCTGTTTTTTTAATGAAGGGCGGTATACCTCCATGGTATTGACATGCACATACGTTCTAATTCTGTGTACGCTGTAACCAATGATAAAACCTGCAATGATAGTCGCCCCAGGAGCCTAGTACCTAACGTAAACCCTATAATTAGCCCCCGTGGACTAATTGTTTTGTTCGGGCTCCAGGAGGATGTATAATTATAAGGGAGTCTAATTATAGGGAAGGTTATAAACTGGAAGTGTCGATCTGTGGGAAGCTTTGTGGGCGGAAAGGCGCGTGGAGGCGATTTTTAAGGGAAAAAGACGCTGCGCACATACACTGGTACACTCCAACAAACTCTCACACAGTCTCACATGCACATACATGTACATACATACTCATACGTGACCATACATACACCCAGACTTGCCTTTCGGACGATGGATGGTCCATTTAGGGAGGGGGCGTAATTATAGGGGGGGGGGGCTTATAAACACAAAGTGCTCTTAGGAGGGTGTGTAATTATAGGGGCGCTAATTATAGCCAGGAGAGCTAATCATAGGGTCTACGGTATCATCATGTATCATTTCGGTGTCATGTATCATTTCGGATGTCTCTCCCCAGAACGCTAACCATAAGAGGGGGGGGGGGGTTCCAATTTTGAATGGCCAATTGTAAGGGCGCTTATAGTAGGGGAGAAAGGGCGCTTATCACGGGGGGGTGTGCTTAGTTGTTGAAGAATCAGTTCTTCATTGCCAACCGCTGACGATCCAATTTGTTGGTCCAAGAGAACGCACATAGGTCCGACGCCAATCTTCAGGTGCCCGTAACCTTGGCTCGTAAGAAGGGCAATGCAAACTTTCCATTGGCACAAACTCTGCATTAATACAAGAGTAAATGTATAGAGAACAATGTAATGTACCATATTCCAGGGTGTAGATAAACACAGAGCTGTCATAATTCTCCAATCGGGCGTGTTGCCATCCCCAAATAGTAGTGCCCTCCTACTCCAATGGTGCCCCCCCCCCAAGTAGATGAAGGATGGATTTAATAGCGCCCCTTCAGAGTAGTGCGCAATATAAGGGGGCACCATTGGATGATTATCATTATCATTATTGTCCTTTTGGACGGTAGGTCATACAGGGAGGAAGGCCTATGTTTAGTTACCTATTTATGTGAGGTAGAGTTGGGCGCGTATTTTTTCAAACGTATTTTTTTCAAAAAAGTACACGTATTTTTTTGAAAAAATACGCCGCCGCCTGTATCTTATTTTTAAAAAATACAGTCGTAGTCGTAATCGTAAGGTAGTAGTCGTAATTTTGAGTCGTAAGCCTGTATTTTGTTGAATCAACCTACAATAGATAATAAAACATTTGTTGTTAATCAATGTGCCTTACATTGAACAGCATATATGAGAGTTGTGTAGTGGGTAGACTTACCACAAGACGATTTGTTTGACATCACATTATTCTTACGATGCTTAGGTTTTGCTTACGGTATGTTTTGGACGCAGCGGACGCGAACCCAACAATTGGTTCTGCTAGCTTTTGCTATTGTTAGCTTTTTTGTTTGTTTTTTTTGTTTGTTTTGTGTGTGGGCCGCTTCTATGATCGCGGGGGCCTCTCTCTGGTCACAATCGACCGCTGCTAGCGAGAGATGAGACCCAGTCAGCCCGATCCTGGAGGGCTGGAGGGCTATTGTTAGCTCGTCGCGTTCTTAGTGTCGCGTCGACCTGCTTCGCGTTCTTGGATGCGTGCCCCCCATTTCTCACTTTGTTGGATGCCAACCAAATCTCTTGGTCGCTCATTACTCCGCTTACGCACCAGTCACTAGAGTTGGGAAAAATACGTTTTGACTTTGGACCTGCGTATTTTTTTTGAAAAAGTACGGTATTTTTTTTTTTATACGTATCTTTTGTATTTTTTAGAGTACGTATGTACAGGTACCATACATCATAGTAAGCCATCAGTGAAGTGTCCAAAGCTTAGAAATCGGTACATAAAGTAGGTCGAACGCTGTAAAACTGTGCAAGCACCCAAGTAGACGAGTAGGCATGTTTGTGCGTGCGTGTGTGTGTATGAGGTGAGTGAGTGGGTGAGTGGTGCGTAAGTGGAGTAATGAGCGACCAAGACATTTGGTTGGCATCCAACAAAGTGAGAAATGGGGGGCACGCATCCAAGAACGCGAAGCAGATCGACGCGACACTAAGAACGCGACGAGCTAACAATAGCAAAAGCTAGCAGAACCAATTGTTGGATTCGCGTCCGCTGCGTCCAAAACATATCGTAAGCAAAACCTAAGCATCGTAAGAATAATGTGATGTCAAACAAATCGTCTTGTGGTAAGTCTACCCACTACACAACTCTCATATATGCTGTTCAATGTAAGATACAATGATTAACAACAAATGTTTTATTATCTATTGTAGGTTGATTCAACAAAATACAGGCTTGCGCTCAAAATTACGACTACTACCTTACGATTATGACTACGACTGTATTTTTTAAAAATAAGATACAGGCGGCGGCGAATTTTTTCAAAAAAAACGTGTATTTTTTTGAAAAAATACGCGCCCAACTCTACCACTCACCCACACACTCACCTCACACCCACACACACGTACGCACAAACACTCCTACTCGTCTACTTGCGTGCTTGCACAGTTTTACAGCGTTCGACCTACTTTATGTACCGATTTTTAAGCTTTGGACACTTTGCTGATAGCTTGCTATGATGTATGGTACCTGTACTTACGTACTCTAAAAAAATACAAAAGATACGTATTTTTTAAAAAAAATACCGTATTTTTTCAAAAAAATACGCTGGTCCAAAGTCAAAACGTATTTTTCCCAACTCTACTGTGAGGGCGGATGATTGGAAGATGCTGGTCAGTTTCGAACCGGAAAGTGTCGATTTCGCGATCCTGTAGTACAACAATGTACAGCTTACCGTAACAGCTGGACGATGAGGGTGGTTTCATTCTGTTTGTTTGAGAATAGTTTGAAGAATCCTTCAGATTAAGGATTATTGGACCGCCGCCTAAATTCCCACGTTTAATCTTTGGAGAACCATTTTGTGCTAGCAGAGAGCGCCGTAAATTATATTGCATTCAATTCGCGAAACAGTCTCACAAACATACCGCAAAATCCATGGCGTTCCAATTGGCGGGGGGAGGGGTGCTTTGGGGCGCACGATTATTCTAACACCCTCCCTCAAACTCTCCCTCCACTGAATTTTTCAAAGAATCTTCATCCTGTCTAAAGTCTTCAGTGTTATTTGACCATTAGACGGCTAAACTGGCAATTGTTAATCTAATAGAACCGACAGTCGATCACTCGACTGACCGCGCAAGTTGGGCCCCGTTTGAATTTGAGGAGCGTCAGTCCGATGCGTGTGGGGCAGCGAATGGCATAGTGGTAGCGAATCGGCCTCTTGCGCGCACGGTTCTTGGTTCGATTCTTGGTGGATCCACTATGTACTAGATCGAGGACTTCCCCTTTCGATGGACTGTACCGTGCTGTCGCTGTCCTAAATTACAGATGTCGTTCTTCCGAAGGCCATTAAGGGCCTCCTAGCGTTACCCCTAATCCAACAACAACAATATACCGGGTGTTATATTCAGAAAATGACGATATTCGAGACAAATAACTGCTACGTACAAAATTCAAATTTCACTAAGCATTTATCATAGCGATGGACCGTTTCCGACCTACATGAATTTATGTCACATAGCTACTTTACTGCTAGAGTATTGTTTTCCACCTAAAAAGTTCAAGTTTGAGTTTTAGTCCAAAGTTGAGTTTATATTTATGGCTCCTTCAAAAGAAAAAAATCCCAAATACAACACCATGGTGGTATAATCAGGAACTGTTTCCGACTAGAACGCCCTTGGAGCTATGTTCGAAGGGGTGTTATACACGGAAAAACCCGGTATGTGTGCTCGACAGTGGCACCTGTGTCGACCATCGGAAAGTGAGGTCTCCCATTGATCTCTACGAAGATCCTTGCGCGCTTGTCGACGCACAAGCCTGCGACGACTAGCTGAGTCGGCTCGGTTTCTTGAGTGGATTCTGTTGCCTGCAGGAATACTAGTACATGTATATGATGAGCAGCAACTAATGATCCCGCCCAAGTCAGCTGTTGATCCGCGAGCAGGAATCGCCCACTCGTAGAGAATTTGCCTCTTGCGCGCACGCTTCTGGGTTCGAATCTTGAGGGATATTACTACCTATCATGGATTACGATCCTGCAATTTTCAGCAAGCTAGGTCCTTCCAGTAAAAAGGTGATCAGTTGCAATTGTGGGATTCGTGGTTTCCGAATTGCAAATAAGGGCCAGTAGAAATCGGAGCTCAAATAAGTGCCACTAGACTATTGTAGCTTACAGTTGGGCGCGTATTTTTTCAAACGTACTTTTTTTAAACACACGTTTTTTTTTAAATAATACATCGCCACCTGTATCTTATTAAAAATAAATACGGTCGTATTCGTAATCGTAAGCCTATACATTTTGTTGGGTCAACCTGCAATAGATAAGAAAATATTTGTTGTTGATCAATGTAGCCTACATTAAAGAGCATACCGTAAACCCTATAATTGCCCCCCCCCCATAATAATACACCCTCCCAAGACCACTTTGAGTTAATAAGCCTCCCCCCCTATAATTACGCCCCCTCCCTAAATGGACCATCGTCCAAAAGGCACATGTTTCCATGTCTGGGTGTATGTATGGTCGCGTATGTGTATGTATGTACACGTATGTATATGTGAGACTGCGTGAGAGTGTGTTTAGAGTGTACCAACGTGTGTGCACAGCGCCTTTTTCCTTTAAAAAATCGCCTCCACGCGCCTTGTTCCCCACACATCTTCCCACTCATCGACACTTCCAGTTTATAAGCCCCCCCTATAATTAGCCCCCCCCTATAATTATACACCCTCCTAGAGCTCGAACGAAAAAATTAGCCCCTCCCGGGGGGGGGGCTAATTATAGGGTTTACGGTGTGTGGTGAGTTGTGTGGGTGGGTAGACTTCCCAAAAGACGATTTGTTTTACATCACATAGGTATTCTTACGACGCTTAGGTTTCGCTTACGGTAGGTTTTGGACGCAGCGGACGCGGACCCAACAATTTGGTTCTCCTAGCTTTTTTTGCTAGATCTTGCTATTGCTACATGCAGCTCCTCTCCGCGCCCCCCATCTCTGCATCACGTTCAAGCTTTGTTGGATGCCAAATCTCAGGTCGCTCATTACTCAGCTTACGCACCGCTCTCACACACACGCCCACACACTTTGTTGGGGGCGCGCACACACTTTGCCCACACACTTACTTGATATTTTTTGTTTAGATACGTATGTAAACAAAAAATATCAAGTATTAAAAAAATACGTTGGTCCAAAGTCAAAACGTACAATGTACCTAGCAAGAGCATGCTAGTGGGTCCCTCAAGAATTGAACTCAACGGTACGCGCAAGAGGCCAATTCACTACCACCAGGCCATTGCTGCCCAAAAAGAAACTGGGCCGAATATATCTCAATGAGACCTATTTCGACACTCGAATTTGTGCCATTGGCTCCTTTTACTTTCCAAGTCCATTCAGCCAAGTCGGTCACGCGCACCTGCTCGTCTGCCCCAATCATTGGTAGCCTAATTGAAGGCTCAACTTCGTCCCATTCGTACTCCGTGAATGAGGAAGCGCAAAAGTTTGTATCGAGGAATATGCCAAACTCTGCAGCTGCCATAAAAACGTACAATACGCAGTACACTGCCTTTAGAACGCGGTGGGTGAACATTGTGTTGCGGAGACTACAATACTTGAATACACGCTGTATATAGGGAACACCTAGAGCAATGAAACAGGTCATGCACAGAATGCCAATGATGGTTTGTTTGCCAATGATGGTGGTTTGTGCGTGCGTGCGTGCGTGCGTGCGTACTTGCGTGCGTACATACTTGCGTGCGTGTGTGCGTGCGAGCGTGCGTGCGTCCGTGCGTCCGTGCGTGCGCGGGTGTACGCGTGCGTGGGTGTGTGCGTGCGTGCGTGCGTGCGTGCGTGCGTGCGTGACAATACCAGTTTAACAAGCATGTGTACAGTATCATTGCACAACTGGGGTGTAAAGCATGCCCATGTGCCTTCATTAGCGGGTGGGCGTTCATTTTGCAATCTACCCTCTACCCTGGGCATTTATTGGAGGGGGGGTTCCTTTGAAGGATTTACGGCATGTACACACATTTCATGTTCTCCAGGTACATGGTATAGCGACCTGGCAGTGCAGAGGTCCTCTGGCGGAGAAATGGAAGGTCGAAGTGCCCCCCCCCCCCTCCAAAAGTGTCCCCGGGTAAGGCAAGGGTGAAAGTATAGTGCCCCTTGGGCACTGTTGGAGGATTTACGATATGCTCAGCATTGTTGGAGCGCCATTTACTGCCTGAATTAACGAACGCCCCCACCCCCACCCTCACCTCCAATATGTGCTCCCTTGGAGGCGGACATGTATGTTTGCATCTGTTTAATTACACAGCACTCAGGTACATTTTTCTAACCCTTCAAAATTAAATCAACAATATTTAGAATTTTTTTGCGAATTAAAAAAATAATAAATTCTGTCAATAATTTTCGATGCAATCGCTAAGAGCTTTGCCTATCATCACCATCCACATGGGCCTCGACATACTTGGCTATGTACTAGGGGGCGTTGACGTTACTCGGGTGTGGACTTGACACTCTCGTATGCAGCACATTTGTATTCCGAGGTGCACTACAACTGTTCAGCTCTTCTGCCGCACAGCTATTCTTACCACAATACGCATTGCGTCAAAGCGCACTTCAAATTCGCTTTCGTTCAGAGGTGGACCCGCATTCGGCATGCAGCAACTACTGCTACCCCAACAAAAGTGTCGGTTTATCTCAGGAGCATCTAGGTACATAAGTTGGTCATGCACGACTGTGTGCAAGTTACACAAGTGTTACACAACACAAGTTAAACACGCATTTGACGTGTTGCTGCGTTTTGTTCGGTTATACATGGTGTGTTCGAGACAGTCTATCAGCTTCAATTTGGAAAGGGGCTAGAAATCAACTTTCTCCGCATGTTACGTCGGTACAGTCTAGCACACTCTCACCAGGCTTGGGTAAATAAAATCATTTTTTTTTAAATTAAAAGGAAATTTTTGTTTTATTTTATTAAATGGTTTCAGAGACAGTTTTGTATGTCAAATCAATGTTGCAGAAGGTGTTTTAAGCCTAGTAGGGCGTCAATAACAGCCAACTAAGGCATTAAAGGCTTATTGAAGTGCATTTTAATCAACTTTTACTACTGGTAGGTTTTTTTAGTGAGTCGGACTGCGACTATGACTATCAGCATTGGTTTGACAGTCTCCAGAATACCTCCAAGGCTCCAATAGTGCTAATTATGGTTATTGGTACAAGGTGCTACTAAGTAGGTATATGGCGTCTAAACACACTAAAACCGTCGTTTTTTGCCTATTTCTAGCACTCTTCGGACGATTTTGACAAAGTTTTTTTTAATACAAAAAAAAATTTCCAGCTTAAAACCTTTTAAAGTTTTTTTTCAGCCTGACTCTCACCACACACATGGTATATATAAACTGAGCGTATACACATACACACCCATGCAAACGTGTGTAATTATTTGGGGGACTAAATAAGGGGTGACCAAATACAGGGTTTACGGTATGTGTACGTTTCTGTTCCAGCTGGTTCGCCTACTCTGCGCTCTTTTGGTCATGCAATGCTATTATTACAGCGTCTTTGGAGATTGGAACAGAGTTTGAAGGTGGCTTTTGCGAACGTCGCTATATACACGAGAGCGGTGTTGACGAGGACGGTCACGTGACGTACACGACAGTGCTGCCACAGGGATCAGACGCCGCAGTGAAGTGTTGCATCTGTTTGAAACATTTGCATTGGGATTGGCCAACACAATCTTGGTACAATGACAGGTGGAAAAAAACTTTAGAAAAATTTTTGGGAATGATTTTGGAGCTAAAGTTGAAAATTTTGCGGCCCCCACAACTCAGTTTGCAGGTATGCATTCTTTGCTTGAACCATTTATTTACAGGCCGCTCGACATGTGCAGCGCGAGCAGTCAAGTCGTCTTTTGGTCTTATAGGTGCACGTGACCTATAGACGTTTTCGGCTACATGTGCGTGCGTGCGTGCGTGCGTGCGTGCGAGCGTGCGTGCGTGCGTGCGTGCGTGCGAGCGTGCGTGCGTGCGTGTGTGCGTGCGTGCGAGCGTGCGTGCGTGCGAGCGTGCCTGCGTGCGTGCGTGCGTACGTGCCATTGCGTGCGTGCGTGCGTGCAAGCGTGCGTGCATGCATGCGTGCGTGCGTGCGAGCGAGCGAGCGTGCGTGCGAGCGAGCGAGCGTACGTGCGTGCGTGCGTGCGTGCGAGCGAGCGTGCGTGCGTGCGTGCGTGCGTGCGTGCGTGCGACCGTGCGTGCGTACGAGCGTGCGTGCGTGCGTGCGTGCGAGCGAGCGTGCGTGCGTGCGTGCGAGCGTGCGTGCGTGCGTGGGTTTGTGCGTGCGTGCGTGCGTCCGTCCGTCCGTCCGTCCGTCCGTGCGTGCGTGCGTGCGTGCGTGCGTGCGTGCGTGCGTGCGTGCGTGCGTGCGTGCGTGCGTGCGTGCGTGCGTGCGTGCCACTAGAACGAGCATCCCGGTCGCTAGCATCAATTTGGTCGTCGCTTTGTGCGTTGACACTCGTTCCCACATGTTTATCTACCTGGGCAACAAACGTCTGATGCCAATGCTGGACACAGGTGTATTGTGTGGTGAATGATTGACTAGGTACTAAAATCGCGCTCGTGAGTTCGTGTTGTCGTCAGCATTTGTAGGCGCCACAGGTTTCGTCTTCGTGGTCAAGAATCCCACAGTGTACATGCGTGGGCGCGAAAGAAGATTCTTTTCGATAAACGACACCGGCGTGTCGACGGGCTATGGCGTACGAATGGTCCTCTGCCGCTATGGTTGGTGAACCATGTTCTGATTTCGTTTCACTTCGTAGACGGCCGTACCATTGAGAGTTCCTGCCATTCGGTCAGTTGGTGTGGGGCCGGGAGCACGGCCTCTATTACGAGCCGGACGCGGCGGCGGCGGCGCGGCGCCGTGGAAAGCTGCACAGGGCGCAGTGGCCCGCCTTTTTCGACGACAACTGGGTCACTTCCGGCGAGCGAGAGCGCGCACGCAACTTCTTCTTCTTGTTTGCCCGCGCGCAACTCAGAGTCTGGGCATTCATTCCCCCGGGTCATTTTCAAGTGGAATATCGTAGTGCCACTTCCAATAGCCCCCCCCCCCCTCTCCAAATGGTGCCGCCAGGTAGAGTTGTAAAAAACAAATGGAAAACTCGGGTGTTTTTTTTAATAAACCGTTTTATTTTTAAAAAAGTACGTTTTATTTTGAACTTTTCAAAATGACCTCAGAACGTAATCTGGACCAAGTAGAGGGCATTCTAACGTGTGTAGGACGTATACGTAGGCACAGCACGAGCACTTTTGCATGATTTCATACTCACAAGCTTTCAAAACAAGCTTTGAGGAGCATGAACCAGAGTGCACCATGTACATGTACACCATGTACAACACGTACGATGTGGACCATGTTCCGCATTCAACGATGTAGCAGTTCAGTTCGTTATTTACAGTGGAACTTGTGCCTGTCATGATCTCACATGCACATGTTGCCCACAGTTTTGGCCGATCGCCAGCTGCAGTGAAGACACTTGATCACGTTGTCGACTTTCAGTTCACTTCTGGGTGGCTGCTGTGCTATCAAAGTATCTTAGTATGACTGCAAATGCATAGGCATCACTAATATTTGTGCAATGGGCGTCAAGTTACAAACAAACATTGGCGTATAATAATCCCCAGAGGTATTGAAAAGTGACCAAAAAAGAAGAAAAAGTGTTGTTTTTTTTTTTTACAGAAAAAAACCCGAGAGCCATGTTTTTTTTTAAATAAAACCGTTTAATTAAAAAAACTGGTTTAAAAAAAACCGTAACAACTCTGCGCCCAGGCAAGGAGGGTTTAACGACTGGGTCATTATGCACAACTTGTATGCTCACGATCATACCTGTAACTGGGGGGGGGGGGTTGGGGGGGTTCCCTCCCCCCACTTGCTGGTTTTGGCCCTACCCACACCCCCCCAACCCTCCCCCCAGGTTCGTGCGAAACCCCACCCAACCCCCCAGACTTTTTGAAAACTTTCTACTACATACTATATTGCTAAATAAATGCACTTTGTACAGTGTTTTTGAGCAAGAATCGACCCAAAAGTGTCTAGTTTGCATTATTTACAGTGTATTTCGGCTAAAAAGTACCTATTTTCAGGCTTTTACAGTGTATTTTTTACTAAAAATAGACCAAAAATTGCCCATTTTTTTTCTGCCCAGACCCCCCCCCCCCCTCCTCCGGATTTTCACCCCACCCACCACCCCCCCCCCCCAGAAAGTGCCCGAACCCTCCCCCCCAGGTCCAATTCCCGGTTACACCTATGCTCACGATATTGTACACACCAATTGTTTAGCAACAGATCCTGTGCGCCCATCAAAATATCCTCCCGCATGAGGACGGTCATTTTGGATGTAACGTGAAACGAGCGATATTGGTGACCTCATCGCATTGGGGTTTACTCAACGGGGCACATACATATAGATGAGGCTGACGAACACAACGGTAAGTAGGTATGTATTGTAGTAAGCGCCACTCATTGGGGCTTCTTAACGAAGCGCTTGGAATACAGGGGGGGGGGGCTCTCCATGAGGAAGCGGACCCGCTTACATAAAATGGGTTTCACTGCATTGATTGCAGTTTCACATGCATGAATCGTATTAGTATATCTAGTTTATCGCAACGAAAACTCACGCGCAAACGCTCGCCCAACTCGCTCGAAGCCAAGTTTCCAGCAAGAGATTTTAGGTGGGTGTTTGTGTGTGTGTGTGTGCGTGGCCTGTTAAATTTTTTTGATGGAAATCATATTAGAAGCACTACAAATTCCAATCATACCTGTGACTGGTTTGGCTGAGTGAGGAAGGGGGAGAGTGCTTCGATGGGGGGGCGGGGTCTCCACCAGAGCAAATGTGTAGAGGCAAAAAGAAAATATGTTGACTAACAAATACAGCAAATTCCAAAAGGGAGAAATAGTGACCAAAACCACTAAAAAGAGGCAATTTTGTCTCGGAAAGTTGCTGTATCTTTCGAGATTTCTAGGTTGAAATTACATACGTATAGTGCCCCCTCCAACAGTGCCCCTCTACAATAGTGCCTCCTGAGTAAGGGAGCGTTAAAAGTACATGTATACATATTAGGTAGGGCACCCTTGACACTGTTAGACGATTTACGGATTAATTTGCAATTTGCAATTTTGCAGTTACTGTTTTTTTTGCACTGTGCTGTGTCTCGAATTCACGGCAGTTACCAAACTGGTTTAGCCTGCTGAACGCCTGTGGAGAGGGCGGGGACGTTGGCCTAGGCGAGCCGAGCGTAGTCGTCGACGGCGTCTTGGGCGTGTGGCTCCGGACGAGCGAGCCGAGCAAGGACGAGTTTCTGCGGCGCTCGCAGCGAATTCCACACGGCCTTCTGGGACTTCAGAGAAACTCGGAATTCGTCCGGCAAATGAAGCGGCTAGTTCCTTGTCGGTTCCAAGACATATACCGTAAATCCTCCAATAGTGCCCCCCCCCCCCGGGGCACAATTTTTTCAACCTCTCCTTACCCGGGGGCACTAATATTGGACGGGGGCACTATTGGAGGGAGGGTTGCATTGGAGGATTTACGGTAGGTGCATACATACACCATACACTGTAGACAGTAGAGCCTAAGGCACTACCGTAAAACCTATAATTAGCCCCCCGCGGGCTAATTTTTTCGGGACGTTAATTCGACGTCCATCTAATTAATTGCGTCGCGTCCATCTAATTTGACGACAGGTCCATCTAATTTGCGCAATTGACGATATACGTCCATCTAATTGTTGGTACGTCCATCTAATGTGACTACACGTCCATCTAATTGGATGACACGTCCATCTAATTTGTCCAATTGATGACACGCCCATCTAATTTGTCCAATTGATGACACGCCCATCTAATTTGTCCAATTGATGACACGGCCATCTAATATATGACGACGCGTCCATCTATTCTGACGACCACGTCTATCGAAAAAAAGTGAGCTGCCAGTGGCCGTTTCCCCACGGCCGAGCTAGCCCTTGACTGGCTCAGGTCCCTGCAAGACTTCGGCAAGCACGTGGGCAAAGCAATGAAGGCGCACCCTGCGCTGCAAGGCTGGCAAAGCGACGTCGCGCTATGACGCGCAGTGTTTGCCCCTTGCGTATCTCATGTTCCACGCTGAGTCTGCGGCGGTCTCTCTCTTCGTGCACGATCTCCACCACCATAAAAGGTCTCTGAGCCGCCGCTGAGCACTGCTGAGCACCGTTGTTGAATCGCTTGTAGACGGACGTGTCACACAAATTAGACGGACGTGTTACTCAAATTAGATAGACGTAAAATCAGAATTAGATGGACGCGTATTCAAAATTAGATGGACGTTTCACTCATATTAGATGGACGTAAAATCAGAATTAGATGGACGCGTATTCAAAATTAGATGGACGTGTCACGCATATTAGATGGCCGTGTGCGCCGAATTAGCTGGACGTAAATATTATCCCCATTTTTTCGTTCGAGCTCTCGGAGGGTGTATAATTATAAGGGGGGGGGGGGGGGCTAATTATTGGGGGGAGGGCTTATAAACTGGAAGTGTCGATCCCGTAAATCCTCCAATACAACCCCCCCCCCTCCAATAGTGCCCCCGGGTACGGCAAGGTTGAAATAATAGAGCCCCCCCCTCCAATAGTGCCCCCGGGGGTAAAGGGTATGTTGTGCCATGTGCCTTTTATGGGCAAAAATATAGTGGTAGGTACATTTATATCGTGTATACACACTACTACTAACCAATAATAGTACGTTTCTTCAGCAACTATTAACGGTAAATCAACCATTAAATGTGGCAAAAAGTGATCAAAATCACCGAAAAATCGGCAATTTTGAAGGCAAAACTAGCATTACCATTCAAAATTTTTAGGTTGAAATAATAGAAGCCCCCCCTCCAATAGTGCCCCCGGGTAAGGAGAGGTTGAAAAAATAGTGCCCTGGGGGCACTATTGGAGGATTTACGTATGTGGGGAGCTTTGGTGAAAAAAGGTGCGTGGAGGCGATTTTTAAGGGAAAAAGGCGCTGTGCACACACGTTGGTACACTCTAACACACTCTCACACAGTCTCACATACACATACGCGACCATACATACACCCAGACATGGAAACATGTGCCTTTTAGACGATGGTCCATTTAGGGAGGGGGCGTAATTATAGGGGGGGCTTATTAACTCAAAGTGGTCTTGGGAGGGTGTATTATTATACGGGGCTAATTATACGGGGGGGGGGGGGGCTAATTATAGGGTTTACGGTATATGGTACAGTTTCGACCTCCGCCTACTCGGTGGCACCTTTGTTTGGGAGGGGTCACTCTTGCGCAGAGGTGTAACTGCTCAACGAAGCTGGGAGGGGGTGAAACTCAGGTTTTTCAAAAGTCGATGTGGTTGACCTGCACGGCCAAATTTGATACAAATTCTCGTTTTCCAACCTCAACAATGACCTTCAAAAAGCTTTGTGTGTGTGCTGAAACCACAGCACCACAGGCAAAATTTTTGGTATTTGGACAATAAATACTGCTCACAGGCTTGAAAACACCTTGGGAAGTATGAGAAACACATTCAGCCATGGGGGTAACCTGCAATGAGTGCAGGTTGGACCAAAGCTGGGGGAGGGTGACCTGTACCTACACCCTACCCAGTTACACCTATGCTCTTGTGAGACGGGGACTATTATGCGGTCAACTATACCCTCGTTCACTGTGCACAAGGGGCAATCCACTCTCTGTTTACTTTCCGTCATAAGCACTAGGGATGAGCACCGGCCTGCACATCTCGGCCCGGCCCGGCCCGCCAGATAGTCCGGCCCGTCCCGGCCTGGCCCGCACCCTCAAAATCCAGGCCCGGCCCGGCCTGGCCCGGCCCGTCCAACTGCTCAATATCGCAGGCCCGGCCCGGCCCGGCCCGCAACACAAAATAAGTACAGTCACTACAGTGTACAATTTACTGAAATACCGTATGCCAATTGGCGTGATTTACTTAACGGAATGGCACATCCACCTCTCAGAATCGCAGTTCACATCCATTTTACGGCCTTTGCACCATTTGAGCGCGAAAGACGCGCGTCATAGAATACAAAGTTGCTAATACGGTGCAGAATAGTCGCCGATACTTACAATGCATTACATAGGTAGCTATCTACGTTGGCCAGCCAAGAACGTCCGGCCCGGCCCGGCCCTGCCCGCACCCTCAAAACGCAGGCCCGGCCCGGCCCGGCCCGCAAAACGGGCCTGGAATTCCGGCCCGGCCCATGCTCATCCCTAATAAGCACTCGTTCTCGTCTGTTTGTGACAAAAAAAACACGTGACATTCCCGTTTCAGACACCTTACGCAAAGAGGTTTCACATCTCAGGAGTTTGCCATCTCGCTCTGGCATGATTGGAGCAGTCATGCGGGCCTAATTGGCTTTGGGAGATCGCTCCTGGCTGGTGTGAGACGAATATACTCTGGAAGTTGTATTGAATTGTATCCTCCATCCTTGCCTCCAGACGCACTTGAATGAAGCGACACATGTACTGTATCAGAGTTGAAAAAAAACAAACGGCAAACTCGGATTGCTAAAAAAAATCGTTCTTGCACCTTGCAAAATCACCACAGAACGTACCTAATCTGGATCGAATAGAATAGACGGCGATAAATTAAAAAAAAACGCGCCCAACTAGTGCTTTAATTTGCGCTGTTTTAAAATCAATCCCAATTTTAACTGTCATCAAGCACATTTTTCATCTTTGGCTTGGCTTCCCAAAAGTTAGAGTTAGAGAGTGTTGCTGGAGGATACCTACTTGCGGATATGTAAAGTCTGTTTCATGAACTGAAAGTGAGGCCTCACACACCCGCCAACTTCATAATGCGCCTTGAATGGGACGGAGTTGCGACTGCGCACATTTCCAGAAGATTCGGAAAAATACTTTCTAAGCGCGGAATTGCTTGTGGGTCGCTTGCTTTTTGTTGTCGCAGTATGCCTTTTTCGCCACCCACCACCCCTCTCCATTTGGAGCCTTTCAGTTTATCCCGCCTACCCTTAAATTCGCCTGCATGCGGTGGCTTATTTACGGATTGGAGGATTCAAGAGGGTGGGTTACGACATAGGTGCGATAAAGTGAATGGCGCTCGTTTCTGTTGGCAGCTCCATACGACAAGTCGACCAGAGCCGTTGCGGTCATGGGTTTGGGTGCTACTTGATTCGGGGGCGCCTGGCGTGGTGCTCCCAATACTGGTCGACGATGATGGACGGACTGCTCCAGCGGTACGTACCTGTGCACGCAGAGCATTGCTTTGCGCAGTCTAGGAATTTGAAAAGGAATAACGCATGGGGTGGAGGGGGCGGGGCGGTTGACCTGTAGCATGATAAGCGCAGATAATGATTACGTCCCTCCCCAACTCCTATGATCAGTGTGTTTGCTGAATCAAACACAAAAAAATCATCAATCAAACACAAAAAAAAGTGGAAATGCTGCGCTACAGGTCAAATCAACTTTTATATTCTGGAGTGGGGTGGGGAGGGGGGTGGTGGGTGGGTTGAGAAAATTGTGGGAGAGGAAGCCCCAACACACCCCCGCAGCCGCCAGTTACAATCCAGCCAGGCTTTGAATCGAAAGACCGGGTCCATTGTTCAAGACGAGTCCGGGTTTGGTTGTGGAGGCTGTCGCGCTTATCATGCGAAGCGTTTTCAGGTAGCTCTCTATGCTGTGGAGGGAAAGGCTTGCTCCGATGTACAGGAGATGGATCTGGTCACAATAACAATGTTTTTTCAAGGTACCTACTGTATATTGCCTACTGGACCATTGATATAAAATGGGGCGTCCACACGTTTCCACCGTGCTTCTCTATTTCAAGCAGTTCCCCCAGTGACCCACACTTCCCGCCAATTCTCGTTTTCACCGCTCGTTTTTGTGGCCACCAGAAGCATAACGGGGCCATGGAAGCACCCCTGTCTTCTCATGCTTCGCTCGGCGCTGAACAGTCGTCTACAGGCGTGTTCCGCACCCAACGATGTCCCTACTACTCTGCGCACCGTAACACACACGAGAGTCTTGCACACACGTATTGCAAAATCTTTGGAGACGAAGGCGCTGCCGGGAATATTCGTCGTAACTGAAAACAGACGGTCGAGTGGGGGGGGGGGTGGGCGTTTGGTGAGGGCTGTCCCGTCCGAGGGTCTGAAACAAAGTGGCTCGGCTCAGCGCTGTAGTCCAGATTGAATAGTGCTCCCAAATGGCCTCTAAACGGATGCTTTTGGTCGACAGACGAGACAAACAAAAGGAGACTACATGTTCTTCTTTTTGTAGTCTTCTTTTTGTGGTATACTGGCAAGCCAATATACTGGCAAGAACGCAAAATCACTCCTCTTGCAATGTACAACATTAGAAGAAACATGAGTTGGGGCGGGTGGAGGTGCTTGATCTCGACTTAGAGGGGGGGGGGCGGGTAGGGCAACCCCTTGCACGCAATATGTCTGCAGCCTTGCAGGCGCTGAGCATCAAGAAATTGTGTTGACGCCATCCGACTACGTTTTGCGGCTGCGGCGGGAGGTCAGTCTGTTTTTGTGAACGTGGACTGCATATGGTTAACGACTGGATAACGTATCGCTCATGCAATTGCTCGTGTTCAGTTGTCACCTTATATACCTAGGTACCTACAGTATACAGTCCACATGTACCCATAGGTATATTGCCCACCATGTTCTCTTCAATTCACGTATTCTACCTATTCTATTCTCCCTATTCACTCACACCTATTCTACCTAATACACTCGATTATACAGTTACCTATAATCTGCAGGTAGACGGCGTCGCGAACTGGCATTGCAAGGGCGTTCTGAATGAGGCGAGGGCGGACCACGTGGTGCTGGGAATGGCTTTCTTCAACAAGTTCTATGTGCAGATCGAGCTCGACGTCGACGACGAGGCCGGCTTCGGAGTCACCGTGGCGCGGAAGAAGCCGCTCTGCGACGACTTCTGACGCCCGCGCGCGACACGCACACGCGTCGAAATGAATTAGAAATTAAGAATCGTGTCCAATGAGCGTCGTGTGCGATGATGGTCTCTCTCTCTGCCGCTGTGACACAAAAGCCACGTTGCGCGTGTGAATGCTCTTTTCTCAGGCGGTTCTTCGTGTTGATACTTTTGTTTTGGGTGTTCAATAGTTAGATCACGGTTCAACTTGAAGCATGTAGAACGTTCAAAGTTGTATATCCGTTGGATATGTCAAAATTGTGTCGTCTGCATTCTGCCATCGTACTGTATTTCCGTCTTGTAGGACGGCTTGTACGTCTTGTAGGACGTCTTGTAGGAGGTCTTGAAGGAGAGAGGGCCCACGGCGTTCTTGTAGAAGCAGCACTTGACGATGCCGTGGTAGTTCCAAGAGGTGTGCACCAAGAGCAGCTTCGTCAGACAGCGGAACTGGAATGTCGATGCTGGAAGACCGCTTGCGAGCCGCCGACACGCACGCGCGCCCACACCAAGGGAATGGCGCAGTCGGCAGCTGTCGTGGCGTGCAGCCCCTTCTCTCTGATGAGTCCGACACCAGTGTGGGCCGCCTGCAGCGGCAACGTGGCGCGTCCGGCCGTGACGGTGAAGGCGCCCGTCGCCTTCTTGACGAGGTCGACAACGGCCGTCTTCTGCTTGGGCGCGGCGCGGCAGCAGAGCACCGCCTCGCAGAGGAGCGCCAACTGAACGAATCGCGCTCGCCGGCTTTGACGCTGCTATTTTGGCGTAGGAGCTGTGGCGCACGCACGGCGCTCTTGACGAAGAGCTTGACGAGGCCGTCTGGGCAGCGCGCGGTGAAGGGCATGCGCTTGGGGGCGCTGCTGAACTCGAGCTCCTGGAGGTTCTCGCGGCAGCGCTTGACGCCTTTCTTGTTTCGCCCGTCGTAGAGAAGGCTCCCGCCCACGCTGCACTTGTCGAGGCGCGTCTTGTCCTCGGTCAGCGTGCCCCTTGGGTCGGCGAACAAATTTTGCACCTAAAGTGTCAGCGTGCGCTGCGTCTCATGCCGCTGCCGCGCGCACGTGTTCCTCCAGGTGCCGTCTTCTACGGCGCCGGCAGGTCAAGGCAGTGGCCGAAGCAGCGCTCCATCGCGTCCCGGACGACGCGCGCCTGCGTGTCAGCGTCGACGAGCCGACGGTAGGCTGCAGTGAAAGTGACCGCTTTGCGCAGCTGCCCCAGATCAGAGAAGGCTGCGCCCACTCGGCCGATGTCCGGCGTGCTCGCGGCCGTTCCGCACGTGTCGAAGAAGCGACTTCTTGGATCCATAGCGCCTCCGTCCGCAGAGGTCACTGTTGCACTCGAAGAACTTGCGAACGTGACGGCTTTGAATATGCGCTTCGGCGAACCATCTCGTTTTCCGGCGAGCGGTGGAGCCGCGCCGACTGCGTGGGAATACGAGGATCCACCGAGCGCAGAGGGAGCAGCGGTAGTAGCCTTGCGGCGCTGCCGGCTCTCCGCCCACGAGCCCCTAAGAGACGCGACCGTCTGGCGCCGGACGGCTTTGTGGCGTTGCCGACGCCTCCACGTGGCACACGCGCCTGGAGGGCCGGCTCGTTCCAGGCGTGTCGCTGGTCCGCCTGAGCGTCGTTGTCGTCCTCCGCCGCTGGAGCTTCATCCTCGTCTTCGGCGTCGTCCAGCAGCATCGGCGCGTCTTCTTGCTGCTCACCGCCTTGCTGCTGGACGTCGTTCTCATCGCGAACGTTCCCGACATGCTCCATGCTGTCATTGACGGTGCAACAGCTGTATCGTTTACTCGAATGGAATAAAATCGCTTATAAGAACGTCACATGAAAAACCATTCAGAACACAATTACCATTTCTTGAGTAAGACTTCTGCTGTACACAGTAACGAACGCGCTCTAGAGGTATAATGCAGGTATGCGCGCCATCTGAACTATTCATCGTAATGTCACCCACCCACTAACGTATGTGTATGTATGTATGTATGTATGTATGTATGTATGTATGTATGTATGTATGTATGTATGTATGTATGTATGTATGTATGTATGTATGTATGTATGTATGTATGTATGTATGTATGTATGTATGTATGTATGTATGTATGTATGTATGTATGTATGTATGTATGTATGTACACTGTGGCCCAAAAAAAAGTGATAGACGCAAGTTTACCGGTTTCGCTCCCATGACCCCAGAGGGTCCGATTGAGCTCAAATTTTAACATGACATACTTCGACATGTTCTGCGCCTACACGCCGAATTTCATCGAATTTCGTTGGGCGTCGCTCAAACGGCAGCATTTCTGCTAAAGCCATGTCAAAAATCGAGTGTTTCTCGTCACCAGCACGTCCTAGAGGGGTCAAATTTTGTCGCAACACACGCCAACTTGCTGTGGTAAACATGCCGTTACACCAAGTGTAACATAAATTTTCTTTTCATTAGGAGAATCACAAACAAGCAGAACAAAAACAAGCAAAATTACTCGTTGGCGAACAAGTGCTCGATGTGTCCTCCATGTTGTTCGATGACGCAGCGAATTCTCGGCAAAAACTGGTCAATAGCCCGGTTGATTGCACGCTGACTCAGCCGATTCCATTCTTCCAAAATGGCCTGACGGAGGCTGTCGATATCGGTGACTTGGTGGCGCTGATAAACGTTGTCCTGTAGAAGGGACCAAACGAAGTAATCAACTGGGTTTAAATCGGGCGAACTGGGCGGCCACGGATATCTGTCAATAAAATTGACGCCTTCTCCAATCAAAAAATTCGATGTTGCCGCTGCCGTATGAGGAGGGGCGCCATCTTGTTGCAGCAAGAAATTGCCGTTCGACTGTTGTCGCATTATTGGCAAAAAGCCCTGAGTCAAAATATCGTTGCAGTAGTATTCAGCGTTGATTCTGGTGCCAGGGGGCACGAAAAAGACTTCGGTTTTGCCGAGTTTTGAAACTCCGACTGCGCACATAATTGATCTAAAGTTAACGTTAGTGAACACAATTCGAACTTTCGATAATTGCAATCCAGCAACCTGGGGAAGTGCTCAGCTTCAATGAGCAAGTTTTCCGCTGGGACTTCGCGTTTTTTCAAGTGAGCAGGCTGATAGAGCCGATTGTTTTGCAAATTTCCCGGAGGTGAAACGGTCCAATTTTTTTCGTCTGAAAAATATATTCGTCCAATTCCATTTTCAGCTATGATGTCCAGCAGGCGGCCACATCTAAACGAGAAAAAAGACGTGAAAATTTTAAACGAATATAATAAGTTTTTTAGTGACTGTTGTGAATGAAAAGGCCATGAATGAGTCAAAAGATCGTCTATGGATTATGATTCTTTTTACATTTACCTGTCGATGCGCTGCTGTTTCGTCAATTCTGACAATTTGTGGACTCTCTTGCGTTTGAAATTCTTGAGTTGAAGATCGTGAAGATCGTTTTGTACAATTCGCTGCACAGACGACCGAGAAATACCAGTAATTCTTTCGATTCCGCGAGGGGACTGGTGTGTTCCTGTGAATCATTTTAATTTTGCTTGTGTACCACACGTCCACACACACAACTTGAGAGAAATGGTGAAAATATGAACAGATGCCTGGGTGGTCCTCCTGACTGGAAACTAGCAGTCGGACGGTTTCAGCGTTCTCTTCAGTTCTCGCAGTTCGCCGCCTGCCGCTGCCTTGTGTATGTATGTATGTATGTATGTATGTATGTATGTATGTATGTATGTATGTATGTATGTATGTATGTATGTATGTATGTATGTATGTATGTATGTATGTATGTATGTATGTATGTATGTATGTATGTATGTATGTATGTATGTATGTATGTATGTATGTTTGTATGTATTTATGTTTGTATGTTTGTTTTTATGTATGTATGTATGTATGTATGTTTGTATGTATGTATTTATGTATGTATGTATGTATGTTTGTATGTTGTATGTATGGATGTATGTATGTATGTATGTATGTATGTATGTATGTATGTATGTATGTATGTATGTATGTATGTATGTATGTATGTATGTATGTATGTATGTACTAGCCGCTTCAACTCAGGACTCCTGCTTGCAAAGTGCTCCAAAGTGGTTCAATATTAATATTTTCATGTCCTCTGTGATGACTCATCATCAATGCAATGTGTCATAAAATCATGCTGCAAATGCTCAGTTGAAAAGCAACAATGACGAATCTGTATAGTGCTGCAGCAAAAGCCAAAGGAAGTCAACTAATGCAACCAATGCACTTCTGCAATACAGGAAAACAGTTTACCTTTTTTTTGTTGTAACGCTTTATAAAATGCGTCATTACATCTCCAGTCATTACATTCGATAGTAAAATTTGGCACTATACCATCTTTAGCAGACACCATAAATCCCATATTTAGTGGCGGCAGGCTAATTGTTTTAATAAGCCCTTCAGAGCCAGCTAATAATAATTGGCCTTTTTTGCAATCTGCATGGTTGCTCACATATGTTCATGCATCGTGATCTGCAGGCGCAGTGCTGCAGCTTCCCGATCGGCTTGTGCATGCGCCGCCCACTGCTCGGTAGGCTGCTATAAATAATTGAACCGCTCAACATTTGAGCGCCATTGCAAAACTAAATAATACATTTCTTCTGAAGCTCCTTGACCGCTCTGTAGAACTCGTCGCAATTTGTGAATGGCCTCTCTTCCTCTTTGAGCGACTTGCCAAAGCGGCGCTCTCATCGTGCCTGCTTGTGCAAGGCCTTGGACCTGCTCTAAGCTAGGATCGCTGTCCGACGCTTCCGATTCCCTTCCGGCGCGCCGTGGGCGGGCGTTTTTCGGCGGGCTTGGGTTTGAGTCTTCCTTACGTCGTTTTTTTGGCAAAACACAATTGTTGCGTCCGCGTCCGCTGCGCCCGAAACCTAAGCGAAACCTAAGCCTAAGCTAAGCATAAGCCTAAGCCAAATCAAAGCCTAAGCATAAGCCTAAGCAAAGTCTGGAATAAGCCTAAGCAAAGCCTATAATCAAGAAAGTTTTCATCAGACGCAGCAGCGGACGCGGACGCATCAATTGTTTTCAGCCGTTTTCTTTTTCGGGGAAATCCAAGCTCATTGGGCCATTGGCCCGGGCGAAACGCACCACAATATTTCATATATTAAGTACGTTTAAAATGCGTCGACGATCAGTGCTCACCGCCAAGAAAAACTAAAACAACGCACCACTAAAACGCTAACACATACAGTTAATTGATGAATAAACATCTTGTTTCAAAACGGTTCGATTCAAAACGCGTATCGAAACGGGGTGCGTATCAAGCGTTTCACGTGTTATAGTGTAGTGCCTCTCCGCTCCTCCCGGCCTATTAGATAGCCAATGGGCGGCAGCGCGTGGGTGAAGGTGGGCGGGCCACGCGACGCTGCGTGTTTTGCTTGTGGACGCCGCTCAGTGTGTCGCCATCTTGATTCAACGTTGCCGCTGCATTTCCCAGCATCTCAATTGAACTCAATCATCAGAAACCACTGGCGTGGAGAGCGATTCGTCCGAGTGTTTGCTGCGGAGTGTGGACCGGTCATGGCGCTCCACATGCCGCTCGCTCACTCTCACTCCCCGTTGCCGCCGAAGCTTCCTCAATAGCAGTGAGGCAGCAGCTCGGGAACAGCAGCAACATGGCGAAGAGCACGAGTCTGGCTTGAGGACGCCGACAGCGTCACATCACAGCGGTTGCCCTTGAACAAACCATTGGTTCGTTTTTGATACGTTTTTTGATACTGCAAGTGCATAATACCGCTTAATATTATTAAACGCTTGATTAAACGATTGCGCTTGATTAAAAAGATACTTTGACGTCTTGTTGTTATAATTCTCAGTCTAACGTCGCGCAATTTACATTATCAACGAGCAATACAGACGGTGACGATTTTGTTGCAGGACGAATAGACTGCTTGCTACTTGAAAGAGGCGGAGAGAGTTTTGCCCTGCCATCACCAGAAAGGACAATCAGCAGACAGTTAACGCCGACGTCAAAGCCGATTCACCCTGAATATCGTCTCCAGTGATGGCGGCGCACACCTTCGTCGAAGTTTTCAGTGTGCTGCAATGTGCGCGTCGCCTCGTCTTTGTCTGTGAATTTGCTCACAAATAAACAAAACGCCTTTTAACGTATCGCCAGAAATGCGAGTCAATCGCAGAATGCCAAGGTGCAATTTGCAGCCCATCAATGAATTGCATCACACACAAAAAAAATTCGGCAGAAAACGCCGAAATTGTGTGGTTTGTTTTTATAGGGACCCACACGCACAAGCAGCGACGCCCAAAAGGTAAAGACGCAGCATCGGCGCATGTGCCGGCCGCCCTTCCTCCACACTACGCCGTCTACGCTCATTGGCTACTCTATAGGAAGGGAGGGACGGCGCCACACTAATTATAACATGTGAAACGTTTGATACGCTTAGCGTTTCAAAACTCGTTTTGAAACGGAAGTTGATGTTTATTCACCAATTGACGGTACACGCGCACGGGTGCGTGCGCCCACTCGCGAGTCAGTGCATGCATGCGTGCGTGCGTGCATGCGTGCGTGCGTGCGTGCGTGCGTGCGTGCGTGCATGCTCGTGCGTGCGTGCGTGCATGCTCGTGCGTGCGTGCGTTCATGCGTGCGTGCGCGCGTGCTTGCGTGCGTGCGTGCGTGCATGTGCGTGCGTGCGTGCGTGCATGTCCGTGCGTGCGCGTGTCCGTGTCCATGTGCGTGTGCGTGTGCGTGCCTGCATGCGTGCGTGCGAGCGCGAGAGTGCGTGAGAGAGTGCGTGAATGAGTGCGTGCGTGCGTGCGTGCGTGCGTGCGCGTGTCCGTGACCATGTGCGTGTGCGTGTGCGTGTGCGTGCGTGCGTGCGTGCGTGCGTGCGTGCGCGCGGGCGCGTGCGTGCGTGTGCGTGTAATACAAGTTTTTATAGCGTTAACACCTTTAAAACAAAGTAAAAAATAGTAAAATGTTCGAAGTTTTTATGGCATAAACACGTTTAAAACAAAAAAGTTATAAACAAAAAAGAGTATTTTTATGGCAGAGGTTTGATCCCAGGACCTCCAGAAAAGTACCGGACATCATAACCACTACACCATTGATCTGTACGGAACTGCTTTCTAAACACCTCTGATAAGTCAGAAGCACGCATAAAATGTGCTGTATTATCATATAATTTATTTATATTTGCATAACGCATGGATTACGATAGCTTCAGTAGTGTCACTCTTATTTTGATAGTAAAATGTGCCAAGCAAGCTTCATACCAAACTTCTGCTCAAGCTCAATCCATCCAGCAGAACTCTATGCTGCAGTGCAGACAGAACCCACAAACAGTCATACTACTGTAGAAAAGGATAATGCTATATCTCGTGATTACGGTAGCGCGTTAGAAAACGGATGTGATATTCGTGATCACCACGGTCGATTACATGTATCCGAAGCAGATTTGACACTGAATTCTCAAATTCGATCAAACGCAATTTGCATATTCAACGCGTCATATCTCGCGATTACGGTATCGCACTGAAAAACGGATGTGATATTCGTGATCAGCACGGTCGATTACATATGTCCCAAGCAGAATTGACAGTGAATTCTCAAATTCGATCAAACACGTATGCAAAATTTGCATAACTCACGGATTACGGTAGCTATCGCAAATCCGGCCCTTAAATGACGGTGAAGTTTCCCACGGAAGCTTCATACAAAATTTCAGCTCAATCCATGCAACACAACTCTCTGTGCTGCGTTGCAGACAGACAGACAGACAGACAGACAGACACACAGACATTGTGCTTTAGTAATACCAGCTGCTTCGAACTCAGGACTCCTGCTTGCAAAGTGGTCCAAAGTGGTTCAACATCAATTTGTCTCATGAAACAAAATAATGTTGAGAATACTCAGTTATACAATGATAAATCACTGCAATGATAAAACTGCAGTGTTGGAATGCAGGTCAACCAAAGCCAATGCATGTCAACCAACGCATTTGCATGAATACTACAGAATTGGCATAGGGGGGGGGAGAGCATAGGCTTTTCGGTGTGTCTGTTTGTATGTGCTGTATGTTCAAAAACGCTTTGCTCTCGCAACCCAACACGAACAATCCGAAACATGCACAAAACGCGCACACAAAGACCATGAACCGATGCAAGGGGGGGAGGGGGGCTGGAGAGAATGGGAGAGCCCGAAAATAGTTTATCGCCCAGAGGCCCCCAAAGGTCGAGTAGCTCAATGACCAATGGGGGGTTGGGGCGAGAATAGGCAGAGATTGTTGCTATATCTGAGAAACCTTTCATCTCTTTTGTAGTTTGTCATTCATCATCAAAAACGTGCTCAGAAGTGATTCAGTAGTATCTATATTTTCATGTCCTCAGTAGTGACTCATCATCAATACAATGTGTCATAAAACCATGCTGTGAATGCTCAGTTTAAAAACAACAATGACGAATCTGTAAATTGCTGCAGCAAAAGCCAAAGAAAGTCAACCAATGCAACCAATGCACTTCTGCAATACAGAAAAACATTTCATCTTTTTTGTTGTAACGCTTTATTCTTGCGTCATTACATACTCCAGTCATTACATTCGATAGTAAAAATTAGGCACTATACCATCTTGAGCAGACACACCATAAATCCCATATAGGCAGTGGGCTAATTGTTTTAATCAGCCCTTCAGAGTCAGCTAATAATAATTGGCTTTTTTGTCATCTGCATAATTGCTCACATATGTTCATGCACCTTGATCTGCAGGCGCAAAGCCTTTGGACCTGGTCTAAGCTAGGATCGCGGTCAGACACTTCCGATTCCATTCCAGCGCGCCGTGGGCGGGCGGTTTTCGGCGGGCTTGGGCTTGTGTCTTCCTTACGTCGTCTTTTTTTTTGGCAAAGCACAATTGTTGCGTCCGCGTCCGCTGCGTCCGAAACCTAAGTGAAGCCTAAGCCTAAGCGAAGCATAAGCCTAAGCCAAATCAAAAGCCAAAGCATAAGCCTCAGCAAAGTCTAAACTAAGCCTAAGCAAAGCCTAAAATAAAGAAAGTTTTCATCGGACGCATCAATTGTTTTCAGCCGTTTTCTTTTTTGGTTAAATCCAAGTTCATTGGGCCATTGGACCAGGCAAAACGCACCACAACATTTCATTTATTACGTTTAATGCGCCGACGATCAGTGCTCAACGCCAAGAAAAACTAAAACAACGCACCACTAAAACGCTAACACATACACGCGCATGCGTGCGCGCGCCCACTCGCGAGTCCGTGCGTGCGTGCGTGCGTGCGTGCGTGCGTGCGTGCGCGCGCGTGCGTGCGCGTTTGCATTAGCGTGCAATACAAGTTTTATAGCGTTAACACCTGTAAAACAAAGTAAAAAATAATAAAAAGT